>CM022948.1:112503929-112753343 GCA_012931725.1 Litsea cubeba | reverse complement strand
ATTTCTCTTGACTTTTCTATAAGTCACCTGAGACTTCATCCATCCAGAACACTCCTCCACCGACATGAGCTTGTGATGATCAAGAGGGCCACGTGGACCCACTCCCATCCACATGAAGATTTCCACCGACATTAACCCAAGTATAAATATGAGGACCTTGCCTCATTTACAACTCAAGTGAGTGTGAAGTGTAATGAGAGAGTGACACACAGAAGTGTGAGTGCACGAGTGCATGCAGTGTATTGTAGTGTGTAGTGAGAAATATTAGTGAGTGCTCTCTTTGTAGTGAGTGAGTGCATTGAGTAAAAGTGTAGTGAGTGAGTCTCTTTCTTGTAAGAGTGTAGGCCTAAAGTGTGTTTCTCCTATTGTCCAAGTTGTATCAAAGCCATCTTCCAACACTCCTTGCGTATAGCTATGCTATGGGTACTGTGCCGTCCTTCGATTGCATTCAGGCAGTGAGGGTGCCTCGAGATATCGGAAGTCTAACAGCCTTGCAGAAGCTTTCGGTGATACAAGCAAATGGAGAGAATGGTATAATCAGTGAATTGGGGAAATTGACGCAACTGAGGCGGCTAGGCATTGTGGGGATTAGAAACGCAGACGGCCACAGCATTTGTTCATCCATTGCTCAGATGACAAATCTCAATTCCTTCTCTGCAAAATCCACAAATGCAAGCGAGCTTCTAAACTTGCAATACTGTTTCTCACGTCCCGTTGATAATCTTCAACGTGTTTACCTGCGAGGGCGTTTGGAAATGTTGCCCCCCTGGATTCGTACCCATCAGCAGCTCACACGCTTGACACTGGGGTGGTCTTACTTGAAAGAAGATCCATTTCAGGAGTTGCATGTTCTTGGCTCTTTGAAGGAACTCACCCTCCTTGAGGCATATGGTGGAAATTCATTGTATTGCGTGTTAGTTTATCATTTAACATGAACCCTAAGATCGAGAACAACATGATTATCACTAGTAGGATTTAATTAAAGATTACCTCCAGACATCTTGATGCAGAGAGCTTTCCGATCCTGCTGTCTGATGTTGATGTTGAGATCCGCCAAGAAAACTTTAGGGAATAACTTCAGTTTCTCTCTCCTTGCCTATAAGCCTTAATGTGTTGAATTTTGTGAGTGAGTCTTTATGATGGAGTAAAGACTCTTTTTATAGGCGGAGAGAGGACCAATTATATTCCAATTAGAATTCCATTAGTTTTAATCTCAACCATCCATCAAGGTAGAGTTTGTTATGAAATATATCTCTTTAGGAAACCTTATATGATTAAGAGATAGCATGTATCCTATGAAAACGGAATTCCTATGATGACCACAATTTATGGAAAGGTAAGGACTTGTGGTCTAAGTAAAAGACCTAAAAGTAATTTCCTTACAGTCTCCCACTTGGTCAATAGGAAGATCTATTAATGTTTTCATATTAGGAATCATAAGGCGCGCATTATATGCTAAATACTTCTTTAGTCGGTTATCATAAGTGTCTTAGCTAATTCGGTTGTGAATGAGAGTCATGGCGTGCACACATTATTTTGCAATATGCTTACTTCCATGTACTACGTCATTTACAACCTGCATAACTAGACCATAATAAGAGATTTACGTAATGGTCTCATAATGTCTTTGTTTAAAGACTGTTTCTGTTTATTATTCATCCAAACATAAATATGTACACAATGGAAAAACAGAAATTGCAGATGTAGATATGCATTAAGAGCTCAATAAATGTCCAATACAAGCAGAGAAATATAAGGCAGAAAATAATAATCAAGAACTATCTACAAGACCCATGCTTTCAGTATGACCCTGAAAGGTCTTTGGAGGTAGTTCTTTCGTGAATATGTCTGCAACCATGAAATCTGTACGTATGGACTCTATTACAAATTTATGTAATCTCACATCTTGCTTCAGTGATAGATATTTAAGGTCCATGTGTTTGGCTCCCTTAGATATCCTGTCATGCTTGGAGAAGAAGGTTGCAGCTTCATTGTCACAGTAAAGAGTTAATGGCTTAGAGATGAAACTCAAAGCTCCAAACTGAGAGATGAAGTTACGCAACCATGTTCCTTGAATTGCAGCCTCATAACATGCCACATACTCAGCCATCATGGTGGATGTGTAAAGTAACTCTGATTTCTGACTTTTCCATGATATTGCACCTCCACATAAAAGATGCACATAACCAAGAGTGCAAAGTCTGGTGTCAGGACATCCAGCAAAATCTGAATCGGAATAACCAGTCACCTGTAGGTGACTTGATTTTCTGTATGTGAGCATATAATTTCTTGTTCCCTTGAGGTATCTCAGTACTTTCTTTGCAGCTTTCCAATGAGCGATTCCTGCGTTGCTTTGAAATCTACCCAGCATGCCAACAGCATGACTAATGTCAGGTCTTGTACAGACCTGTGCATACATCAGACTCCCTACTAGAGAAGCATAAGGATATTTTTCCATTTCTTTACGTTCCAATTCGTTCTGTGGACACTGCGTAAGATCAAGTTTGTCTCCTTTATGCAGTGGAACAGGACTAGAGGAACATGTCATCATGCCAAATCTCTCTAGAACTTTGTCAATATATGCTTTCTGAGATAACCCCAAAATACCAAGTGACCTGTCACGGAATATTTCTATTCCTATCACATAGGAAGCCTCTCCCATATCTTTCATTTCAAAATTCTTAAAGAGATAATCCTTTGTAGCATGTAATAAACCAAGGTCGCTACTAGCCAATAGTATGTCATCAACATACAGAATCAAAAATATGAACTTACTCCCACTGATCTTGAGGTATATGCAAGGGTCAACCATGTTTTCTGTGAAATCGAAGGCAGTAATGATTTCATGAAACTTTAGGTACCATTGCCTCGAAGCTTGTTTCAGTCCATATATTGATTTCTTAAGTTTGCAGACCATGTCTTCCTGACCTTCAATTATGAAGCCTTCAGGTTGACGCATGTAGACTTCTTCTTCTAAGTCTCCATTAAGAAAGGCAGTTTTCACATCCATTTGATGTAACTCGAGGTCATAGTGAGCTACTAATGCCATGATAATTCTAAGAGAATCCTTCCTGGACACAGGGGAAAAGGTCTCAGTATAATCAATGCCTTCTTTCTGATTAAAACCTTTGGCAACAAGCCTGGCTTTATGTCGTTCAATATTGCCTTTGCAGTCGCGTTTGGTCTTGAAGACCCATTTACAGCCAACTGGTTTGTGTCCTGGAGGCAATTGAACAACTTCCCATACTTGATTTTCATCCATAGATTTCAATTCATCCGTCATGGCATCAATCCATTTACTAGAATTAACATCCTTAATGGCTTGTGAATAAGAAACCGGGTCTTTAATTGTCCCTTCTGCAGATTCTACTTGGTAAAGCATATAATCATCGGAAATAGCTGATCTCCTTTGTCTTTGAGACCTTCTTAATGCTGGTTCCTCTGGTGCTTCATCCATATGTTCATTGGCGACAATCTCATGATGGTGTTGGTGATCATTGATTGGATTCTCCTCATTGTTAAATGGTTCAACAACGGGATGATTTCCAACATCTTTCGGAATAGAGGGTAAAGGGATAGGTACCCTTATTTCCTGAATGATCACATCTTGAGTTTTATTACTCCCACTGATTTCGCCATTCTCAAAGAATCTAGCATTACCGGTTTCAACAATTCTCGTACTATGGTTAGGGCAGTAAATCCTAAATCCTTTGGACTTTTCTGGGTAACCTATAAAGTAACCACTGATCGTTTTAAAGTCCAATTTCTTTTCATGTGGATTGTAGACTCTAGCCTCAGCTGGACAACCCCAAATTTGGAGATGTCTTAAACTAGGTTTCCATCCTTTCCACAGTTCAAATGGTGTTTTTGGAACTGCCTTACTGGGAACCCTGTTTAAGATATAAACAGCTGTGCGTAGAGCATCCATCCACAAGGATATAGGTAAGTTAGCATGACTCATCATGGATCTAACCATTTCCATATATGTACGATTTCGCCTTTCAGCTACACCATTCTGCCATGGTGAACCAGGCGTTGTGTATTGGGCAACAATTCCAAGCTTTTGGAGAAGTTTTGCAAAAGGTCCAGGATGTTGTCCTGTTTCGTCATACCTACCATAAAATTCACCACCTCTATCTGACCTTATGATTTTCACTTTTTTATCTAGTTGCCTTTCGACTTCAGTAATGAACACTTGTACAGCATTCACAGACTGAGATTTGTCATGCAACAAGTATAAATAACAGTAACGTGAGTAATCATCAATAAAGGTAATGAAGTACTTTTCTCCCCCAAAGGTTGAAACATCAAAGGGTCCGCAAATGTCTGTATGAATTATTTCAAGAAGCTGAGTACTTCTTGTGGCTCCTTTCTTTGTGTGTTTTGTTGATTTGCCTTTAATACAATCCACACATACCTTAATATTAGTAAAATCTAGATCCGGAAGGACACCATCTTTTACTAATCGTTTGATTCTTTCACTGGATATGTGACCCAGTCTTTTATGCCACAAGAAATAAGAGTCATTTTTAGATGACTTTCGTTTGGTTTCCTTAGAATGCAGGGTAAGATGGGTTTCAGCAATTTGACCATTAAGATGGAACTTGTATAGCCCATCAAACAAAATTCCAGAACCAATACGACTAGAATTCTTAAGTAAACTGAAATTACCATTTCCTAATTCAAACGAGTAACCATCTTTATCAAGTGCGCTTACAGAAACCAAATTACGGGAAATAGACGGAACATAAAGAGTTTGACATAAGTCTAACTGATAACCGCTATCTAAAACAAGACGAAAAGTGCCAATGGCTTCAACTGGAGCTTTGTCTTTGTTGCCCATAAAAAGGAAATTCTCACTTGGGTTTATGGTTTGGATCGTAAGGAATCCCTGCATTGAATTGGAAACATGAACATTAGCACCAGTGTCAATCCACCAAGTGTCAGAAGAAACATAAGTAAGATGTGATTCGAAATAACTTACGAAACCCAGAGGGTTACCTTTCTTTTCGAACCATTCTTTACGTTTAATGCAGTCTGCCTGAAAATGTCCAGGTTTCTTGCAAAATTTGCATAAGTTTTCCTTCTTTTTCTTCTTGGGGTTTTGACCGGCCTCATTAGATTTGGGTGGTGCTCTTTTCTGGCCTGAATTTTTCTTTTTCCCAGCTTTGTTTCCAGCTCCTTGAACGAGATGAGCTACTTTAATACCTTGTTGATTCAGCCTGGCCTCCTCTTGAACCAGTTTGTTGGCCAATTCATTCACTGTCCACTTTTCCGTAATAGTGTTGTAGTGAATTTGGAAAGGCCCGTACTGAGGAGGTAAACTGTTTAGGATAAATTGGACGAGAAAAGCCTCATCCACAGATAGTCCCAAATTCTTTAGTTTAGCAGCAAGGTTGGTCATCTCAATGACATGCTGATGCATTGAGCGAGTGCCATCAAACTTCATGGTTGTAAGATCTGCCATTAGTTTCCCAGCAAGGGATTTGTCTGCAGTCTTAAACCTATCTTCAATGGCTTTCATAAAGTCCTTAGCATTCTCAGGTGTAGGAAGGGATGTTTTGATGTTGGCATCAATAGTCATTCGCAAAAACATAGTGCTTAGTCTGTCAGACCTCTCCCAAGCATTAAAGAGGGTCTTTTCCTCAGCGTTACTTGTGGCAGTGAGTGGAGCCGGCTTATCTTTACGAAGAGCCATATCCAGTTCAAGTACCCCCAATGTGAACTCAACTTGCTCTTTCCATTCGGAGAAGTTGGTTCCATTGAGTTTAGTGACGGAGGTAGCATGCGAATTCAGATTAGTGGGTACAATAACTACAATAGAGATATAACAAGAAGGCTTTAATTAAAATAAGACAACACATGCATAATATATGAATATATATGACAAAAAGAAATTTGGGTGCTCCTGTGGGTAGTCACCATAATTTCTACACATTATACCATCTAAGGTCATCATATTCAAGGTGCTGTAATTGAGTGATGTTACTTTTAATTAGAACGAGTAAGATATCTGTGGATATCTTTGGTCCATGTATAAACAAACACTCCTTAATTATTATTCAAACGTATGATTATAATCCGCCTGTGGGCGACTAAATTCTTCATGCGCTTGAACAATGGGAAAAGTAAACATTATGATGGTACTATTAAGGCCAAATATCAGTATTTAATTGTTAGGGTCACTGTGGTGAGACCTAACCTTAAGCATACAACTTTAGTTATCAAAATTAGCTTAATATGAATAGATGACATTATATATTCTATGCATACATGAGAGATCATTCGTTATATGAAAGATACTGATAAAGATGGCCGAGCCCCGGAGAGCAGTCCTCCGGCTCTTTGGGGCTAATCTTATAGTTATTGTTTTTTTTTTTTTTTTTTTTTTTTAATGTTATATTGCCCATGCTATGCCATCAAGTGACTCGTCATTAGGGTCTCCAACCAAGATATTTTGCATATCTTTTATGGTGGTAGGATCAAAACATAAGTCCCTCATTTACAGTGAAGGGAGGGGTGCATCATTAGTGTAGATTGATGTGGTGTGGGACACTATAAATCCTCATAATGCACATGGTCAAACCATGGCATAAAGTCATTGGTGAGAATTTAAGTTGGACTGCCACTTTTGCTAATGGATGGTCAATCACCCCAACAAGTGGCTGGTTGCATGTATACTCAAGTTTGAAAATTGCATCCCTTGTCCACCTCCAGAGAAAGTGATATATAGTTCCCAGACCACGCCCAGATTTGTCAAAGGCCAAGAAACAGGACCATATTGATATAATATCATCCCCATACATGTGAACATCCAGGCCTATGTTCACCCACAAATGTAGGCTCGTGTTTGTTTATGCTAGACACAATCATTAGAGCCAGGCCCTTATGTATACATTCAGGCCCATGATGTTGCACTTTTGGGTCCAAATCAGTTTGGGGCCAAAACAGACTAGGTTCTCAATTAGGCCCAGTTTGCCCGAACCAGTCCTCCTGCCACACGTTCTCGGTCAAGGATTGCTTATATATTTAGGATGTTGCAATTTTCAAAACTGGCCTGTTCATATGAAGCAATGGGGCCCAAATGTTACTCATATCATAATTTTAAAACTGCCTCAGAAGATCACTGAACCAAGTAACTCGGATGAGTCTTCTCCAAACTTGTTTAACTTGCTCAAATTGGTGACTTCCAAGCCAAGTCAAACTCGAGCAACTCGGGGCAAGTCAAAACAAATGTTTAAACTATGATTCGTACATGAGGCCTTTGAATCTGGCCCAGCAATTGTGCATTATCCTTGTAAGTTCCGTCCCTCATTAGACAGGTGGGCATGAACGGCTAGAATATTGATTGGCATTATGAGTTCTAATTATCCTAATTAATGGACGATCATGTGTTCTCTAATAACCATGCTCTGATACCACATGTTAGTTTATCATTTAACATGAACCCTAAGATCGAGAACAACATGATTATCACTAGTAGGATTTAATTAAAGATTACCTCCAGACATCTTGATGCAGAGAGCTTTCCGATCCTGCTGTCTGATGTTGATGTTGAGATCCGCCAAGAAAACTTTAGGGAATAACTTCAGTTTCTCTCTCCTTGCCTATAAGCCTTAATGTGTTGAATTTTGTGAGTGAGTCTTTATGATGGAGTAAAGACTCTTTTTATAGGCGGAGAGAGGACCAATTATATTCCAATTAGAATTCCATTAGTTTTAATCTCAACCATCCATCAAGGTAGAGTTTGTTATGGAATATATCTCTTTAGGAAACCTTATATGATTAAGAGATAGCATGTATCCTATGAAAACGGAATTCCTATGATGACCACAATTTATGGAAAGGTAAGGACTTGTGGTCTAAGTAAAAGACCTAAAAGTAATTTCCTTACATTGCGGACCAAGTGGCAAGGGAAGAGGAGGATTTCCAAATCTCAAATTACTGTGCCTGGACGGACTACTTGAACTGGAGATTATAGAACTGGAGAATGGAGCAATGCCAAAACTTGAAAAGATGATCATTAGGCGCTGTAAAAAGCTATGGACAGCGCCTTTAGGAATTGAGTATCTTACCATGCTGAAACAGGTGGAGCTATTCGCAATGTCCGAGGATTTCATGTCTAAGATGCGAGCTGAAAGACAAGGTCAAAGGCTTAGGCACATCCACAGCATTTCTGACCATGATAATCGCACGCATATTTAAGTATGCAGTGTTTTTGCCATGCATTTCCTGCATTTGTGACGGTGAGTTTACTTTCTTCCTTCTATTTTTATTGAATTAGTCTTCCATGAAGTAATTATTATTATTATTATTATTATTATTATTATTATTTTTGCAGTTATAGTCATAGAGCAATTGAGGCCATTGCAACAGATTTCGGGTGGTATAAAGAACCTCAAGGCTGATGATAATGTTACACGGGCCTTGCTCTTCTTAGAGAATGTACCCTTTGTTGCAAATTAGTGAAACTTACAGCTGTCATATCTTGGACGTTAGAAGTTACTGAATTAGTCTTTGTTGAATAAGTCTAGTTTGTTTTAAGTATTCCTTTTATTTAGGAATACTGATTGTCTTTTATTTAGGCAAATATCTCATAGACACGTTGGTGTTGGTTGAGATATTTTAGGAGAACTTTTAGTATTTATAACCTTTGTAATCCTTAATTAGTTTTTTAGTTCTTCATTTTGAGCAATAAAACTCAGTTTCAGCATCATCTCTGTTTTCCTTTTTTGTTGCTTCCAGTCTCTATATATTTGTTACATGGTATCAGAGCAAGGTCGCCTACCTGGTGTTTGATTTTATTGCTCAGTGAAGATGAATATGTTTCTGTAGATAAGCTTGTTGGTAATAACTATAATTACTGGAAGCTATGCATGGAAGCTTATCTACAAGGGCAGGACTTGTGGGATCTTATCTCTGGTGATGATGCTGTAATTCCAGAAGATATACCCCAAAATGCTGACTTACGGCGAAAGTGGAAGATTAAGTGCGGCAAAGCCTTGTTTGCTTTACGGACTACAATCAGCCAAGACTACATCGCACATGTTCGTGATGTCTCATCGCCAAAACAAGTGTGGGAGACACTTGAACGGTTGTTCACACAAAAGACTACAATGCGGTTGCAGTACTTGGAGAATGAACTTGCTGGAATGACTCAAGGTACTTTTTCAATTCCAGAATATTTTTTGAAAGTCAAAACCTTGTGTGCTGAAATTTCAGATTTGGATACGGAGGAACCCGTGAGTGACGCTCGGTTGCATCGTTATCTTATTCGTGGACTACGAAAAGAGTTTATGCCCTTTATTTCTTCTATACAAGGGTGGGCAACACAACCTTCAATTATTGAGTTAGAAAATCTTCTTTCTAATCAAGAAGCCTTGGTGAAACAAATGACCAGCAATGATAAGCAATCTCTCTCTCAAGTGGAGGATGCCCTGTACACAAAGGACCAAGGGAATAAGAACTTCTCCAAGCGAGTTTCTGATGATATTGAGCAGTCCAACAGTGAAGGGACATTCAGAGGAAATTCAAAAGGATGTTTTCGGTGTGGACAGCTGGGGCACATAAAGCGTGATTGTCATGTAAGAGTTGTGTGCAGCAGATGCGGAAAATCTGGTCATATTAAAGCCAACTGCCGTGTCAAACTTATGGAAGCAGGTACAAATGTTGCTCATGAAAAAGATGAGTCTGAACAATGCAAATGGGAGCATTGCTTGTCTATTACAGCATATCAATCAACTTGTGTGACCTCTGCACAGACAAATGTTAATGCCTCCATCGACTACAACAACGAATGGATTGTTGACTCTGGTTGTTCTCATCATGCAACAGGAAATGATTCTCTATTGTCGGACGTTCGTCCACATTGTGGGAAGAAAAACATCGTGACAGCTGATAATTCCTTATATCCTGTTGAGAAAGAAGGACATTTTGAGGCAGATATTTCAAATAACAGAGGAGTTTCTCTCAAGGATGTTTATCATGTACCAGGCTTAAAGAAGAATCTTGCCTCGGTTTCTCAAATAACCGATGCTGGGAGGTATGTTCTCTTTGGTCCCAAAAATGTCCAAATTCTTTCTAAAATAAAGCACATAGAAGCTGATGTTTTATTTACTGGGAGAAGGAAAGAATCATTATATGTTTTGTCTGCAAGTGCTGCATATGTTGAAAAAACATGTCAGAATGAAAGTGTAACGCTTTGGCACAATCGGTTAGGCCATGTTGGGTATCAATTGCTGCAGAAAATCTCCACAAAGAAGCTTCTTGATGGAGTTCCTTTTTTTAAAGAGATTCACCATGATGTGGTTTGTCCTGGGTGTCAGTATGGGAAATCACATCGCCTCCCTTTTCCGAATTCACAGAATAGAGCTTCCGCTGCGTTACAACTGGTTCATTCAGATCTGATGGGGCCAACAAAAATACCCAGTTACTCTGGTTTTCACTATGTAATGGTTCTTGTGGACGATTTTTCTCGGTTCACTTGGGTGTACTTCTTGAAAAACAAAAGTGAGGCCTTCTCTAAATTTGTGCAGTTCAAGGAGCAGGTAGAGAAAGAATTCGAGCTGCACATCAAGTGTCTACGCACAGACAATGGAGGAGAATACATGTCTGATCAATTCCTCAATTACTGTAGAGAACATGGCATTCAACGTCAAATGACTTGCCCGGAAACTCCACAGCAAAATGGAGTTGCTGAGCGCAAGTTGGCACATCTTACATCCATGTGCTTGTCATGGTTGCATGCAAAGAACCTTCCAAGAGAGCTATGGGCAGCAGCTGTTCAATCAGCTTGTCATGTCATAAATCGTTTACCTTCATGGCCAGGGACAGAACCATCTCCTTTTGAAGCACTATACCATCACAAACCAAATGTGAGTTATTTTCGTGTTTTTGGTTCAGTTTGTTATGTCCATGTCTCAAAAACTAATCGGGCTAAACTGGATCCAAGGGCAAGACGCTGTATATTTGTTGGTTATGACACTCACAGGAAAGGATGGAAATGTATGGATCCAGAAACAAAGAAAGTTGATGTTTCCCGTGACGTGGTGTTTGATGAAGTTTCATCACTTCAAATTGATACCGATAGAGGCACAATTGATCTTTCACCCTTCCCTGATGGTGCATCCAGTGAAAAGGGGAGCAATTTTACTCCTACTGAAGAAAATATTCAGCAAGAGGAGACTATAGGGACGGTGACTCAGAGGACCTCTAGACAAAGAAGGCAACCTGACTATTTAGCTGATTATGACTGCTCGGCTGTGTCTTGTTTTTTCAATGAAGAGTCATGTGAAGATGAACCTACGTCTTACAATGAAGCAAAGGGTATTTTTGAATGGGAAGAAGCAATGCAGGAGGAAATATCAGCACTAAACAAGAACTGTACATGGGAGCTTGTTCCGAAACCAAAGAATGTTGCACCAGTTAGTTGCAAATGGGTTTACAAGTTGAAGAAGAAGGCTGATGGAACTATTGACAGGTACAAGGCTCGTCTTGTTGCTCGTGGTTTTTCACAACAATATGGTCTCGATTACGAGGAGACCTTCAGTCCTGTTGCTAAAATGGTAACGATTCGAACAATTATTTCCTTAGCTGCTTATCAAGGTTGGAAATTGTGGCAATTAGATGTCAAGAATGCATTCCTTTATGGGGAGTTAGATCGTGATATCTTTATGGAGCAGCCACATGGATTTATTTCTAAGAATTTTCCTAATCATGTGTGCCGGCTCAAGAAGGCCTTGTATGGCCTCAAGCAAGCACCACGTGCTTGGTATGGTAAAATTGCTCAATACCTTGATTTTTTGGGTTTCAAGTCCTCAAATGCAGATTCAAGTTTATTTGTTAAGAAAACATCCTCAGTATGCACAATGCTCCTTCTCTATGTGGATGACATGATTATTACGGGTGATGACGATGCTGAAATAACTAGTCTTCAAAATGATTTGTCTCTTCGCTTTGAAATGAAGAGTTTGGGTGAAGCTAGTTGTTTTCTTGGACTGGAGGTTAAAAAGTCAGGTGGATATTTTGTCTCTCAAACCAGATATGCAACAAGGTTGCTGGATCGTTTTCGTATGGGGGAATCAAAGATAATGGCTACTCCTATGGACTCTTGCTTGAAGTTAATTAAAGATGGTGGAAGATTTTTGGAAGATGCAACACTTTTCCGACAGCTTGTTGGCAGCTTATTCTATTTAACTATCACAAGGCCTGACATTTCATTCTCTGTGGGAGTCGTCTCTCAATTTATGGACAAACCATGTGAAAGTCACTTACTTGCAGCCAAGAGGATTCTTCGCTACATAAAAGGCACTCTGAATTATGGATTATTTTATCAGCAGCATACACCATTTTTGTTGACTGCTTTTGTCGATGCCGATTGGGCTGGTGACTTAACTGATAGGCGCTCCACAACAGGGTATTGTTTTAATGTGGGATCCGCAGCAATCTCGTGGTGCAGCAAGAAGCAAACTATTGTTGCTCTTTCCAGTTGTGAAGCCGAGTATGTTGCAGCTACTATGGCCACTCAAGAGTGTATTTGGCTTAAGAGACTTATTCAAGAAATGCTTTCTGCCTTGGACTACCCAGTCACTATTCACTGTGACAATGAAAGTGCAATTAAGCTTGCTGGAAACCCAGTGTTCCATGCTCGCACAAAACACATTGAAACACATTATCACTTCGTTCGAGAGAAGGTTTTGACTCGGGATATTCAGCTGCATAAAGTTCGAACTGATGATCAAGTCGCTGATATATTTACCAAAGCGCTTGGCAAAGCAAAGTTTGAAGTATTTCGAGGTGCTCTTGGTATTGTCGACAGTAAGTTTGCACTAAGGGGGAGTGTTGCAAATTAGTGAAACTTACAGCTGTCATATCTTGGACGTTAGAAGTTACTGAATTAGTCTTTGTTGAATAAGTCTAGTTTGTTTTAAGTATTCCTTTTATTTAGGAATACTGATTGTCTTTTTATTTAGGCAAATATCTCATAGACACGTTGGTGTTGGTTGAGATATTTTAGGAGAACTTTTAGTATTTATAACCTTTGTAATCCTTAATTAGTTTTTTAGTTCTTCATTTTGAGTAATAAAACTCAGTTTCAGCATCATCTCTGTTTTCCTTTTTTGTTGCTTCCAGTCTCTGTATATTTGTTACACCCTTCTGTGGCCATGCCGCTTTCAAGATTGACTCAAATTGAGAAACTTGCATTACATTTAACTAGTTAATTTGGTTGTGATGATACTTATGTTTTGTGGAATAGCAACTATGCTGTCTTGGGTGGTTAGAGACATGATATGTGTGTGTATGAATGCGTGAGATCGAGTTCTCTGTTGAAATAAAAATTCTTGATATTGTCTTCTTTATCTTAAATGGATTCGCTGCTTGTGTTTTTTTTTTTTTTAATCATTGACTCATCTCTTTATTAATAGCTAATTGATTAGTGATATCATAGAGGATGAAGGGAAAACAAAAACCGAAAGAGGTAAAACACAAACATACACACACGCACATAAAAAAAAAAAAAAAAAAAAAAGTAGAAGCAGAAACCTTAGCATAACCACAATGAATAATCCACTAATCACCAACTTCAAGCATTCTCTGATCAAAGAAAGCAAGTTAAGGGAAAGCTTGTGATGCATACCTCAAAATCCCTCTCTTATTAATTTTGTGTTGCATCAGTGAAAGATGCAATGGAAGCTCCAAAGACTTCTGTACAAATGGTTTTGTAACTCAGCAATTGAACAATATTGCTTAGTTTTTTGTGTTTTTTTCTTTGGTAGAAGTTTTTTTTTTTTTTTTTTTTTTTTTTTTTTTTTTTTTCTGGTAGAATGTTTAGTTGTCGTTCTTTCATTTCATATGATCACTAAGTAATCCTAACTTGCCTAAAATAGTTTCAAGCAAAGTAGGTCATATGGAGAATTTTCAACATTCTTGTTAGTATCCATTCATATTTCTTTACGTTATTACATTGTTTTCAAAACCTGGACCCTTAATCCTTGTCTTCTGCTTGTTTCCATATGATAGCATTGTTTTCATTTTATATAGGGATGTAAATGGTTATCCCCAGAATCCAACCGGTTAATATTTGGGTTTGGTCCTTATTTAGATCCTGATAAGTAAATGGGTCCGGATCCGGATCCTTTTTTGGACCTATAGCCTAAATGGGTTCGGATTCGGTTTCACCTTGGTTCTAGCTCGTGGAACCGGGATCCGACAAAAAATCTCTTCTATTTTTTTTTAAATCACGGAACCGGTTCCGATTCTAGTTCCATTAATGGTTTCCGTTCCAGAACCAAGAAATTGGTTACAAACTATTTCTGATTTTATTTTCTCATTAACCTGAAACTGGCCTATTTACATTCCTAGTATTCATGACAGAACTTATGAGGTTTGTGAGTGTACCTAGTGAGACTGATTGGGAACTTGCCAACGAATAAGGGTCAAATTTCCCCAACTTGCTTATCCATCCATCCATTCATTAGCCTTTGAGCGTTTTGAACAATTGTACAAGAAGGTGGTGTGCCACTATCCGACCGTTTATTGTAGCCAGCTACATGTCAATGTGGTTCTTCTTAATTATATAAAACAAAAATAACTATTTTAGTTGTCCAATATGATTTTCTTAAATTAATTTCGAAATACTAAGGCAACACAAACAAAATTGCCTCGAGTTATAAGATGATCTTGCTAATGTTGTTTCTTTGCACATAAAAATAGAAGAGCAAAAATCTCAATGCCGATTCATTCTATATAACACGGTTTAAAAACTATTTTTATAGATTTTTCTCATTGTGTTTTTAGTTTTATAATTTTTTGAGAAATTTTGAAATATTATCAGAAACTACCACTCGCGCGGATTAAGGCCTGGTTTTGGTTTCGCGATGGATTAAGATCGGATTTTGAGAATGTTATCAATTTGAAGCAAGAACGCTCGATGGTTGATGATTAATAGAAATTATCAGTCAATTTTGAAAGTTACAAGATCTATGTGAATTGAAAGATGGTGATACATATGATTTGGTTCGTTATATCAGAGACTTGCTACCAGACATCTTGGAGAATATAAAAGGACCATACATGGTTCTAATATTGTATTGGGACAATGGAAAGGGGCCCTCTTGAATCGTGCCCTAGTGATCGATTTCATTGGGAATCTCTGTCAAAAGAACTGATCCTAGTCTTCCCATGCATGCCTCTAGCTCTAAAGCACTAAAAATGAAAACCATAGCCATTGCTGAAAGAATTAAGGCAGCTGATATAGTGATCACAGTCACAGGTAATTAATAAGAAAGAGAAACAAACAGTGTGACATATCATTATCAGGGAAACGTATAGGTCATGGGCTGGGCCGTGTTTGTAGGCCCGTGGTCTTAGTGCAGGTCCTTTTTATTGGCTGGCCACATGGGCGATCTACCTCGTCTAGGCCTATTTATGATTGATGGTCCCAAACGTAACTAGGGTTGGCGTTTGGCTAGACTAAGGCCGGACCCACCTGGGACCAATACAGGTGAGGTATGATTGAACAACCCATGCTCATCTCCAAGTCTCTGATGTGGACCATTAAAACCTAGTTCGCTCAATAAGAAATATAGGAAGCCCAGGCCCACCCAGCATTACAGGCATGCATGACACTGACAAAAGCCAATATCCTATAAAAGAGGATTTACTGTCGAAAAGAATTATGTTAACTTTCAAGTAAATACTTAAATTTTATATTAAAGACATTTATGCAAATATATACCTATGTTGCATACATACAAGGCTTCTTCTTCCATAAGCAAGCAACTAGACAAAAGCCTTGAACTTAAAAGGACTTATTTGTACAACGAGAGGACTCTCCACTCTTTAGATTTTTATTTGCATAGGTGTATAAAATTTTGCATTCCCACCCTTCCCAAAGTAATTGAAATCATCTCTGATTAAATTCAATTCATTTTTTCAACATTTTAGTGAAGTTCTACACACACACACACACAAAAAAAAAAAAAAAAAAAACATTTTCAGTGAAGAAAATTGATGCTATCGATTCCCTCTAGCGACATGCTTTCAAATTTCACTTTCATATTGCATAAATCACACTATCGGTTATATGTTCAATTTTTTTTAAATAGTAACAAGATTAGTCATTAAAAGGAATAAGACAAAAACAAAGGAAAGCAAAAGAAGAGAAACAAGAGGGAACACGAGAATTGGACCCAATCCTAACCCTTACAAAACCATACGGTCTAAGAAGAATCTTTTGAATATACAGCACAAGAGAGGATAACATCCATTCCAAATGGTTTGGTGGAGTTTCACACATGAGATGTGTGTGGGAGGCACTCCACATGAACAGTCTCCAAGGCTTCTGTTTTTTCTCCCCTTCTTTGAAAGGTTGAGAAGGAGGCAGAAATTTCCAGAGATGTGCTGATATTACAATTGTTGGGATCTTCTTCTTTTGTTATGTTTGTCTCTTATTATTACAATGGAAGCTTCCAAAGCGAATAGAATGAAATTGACAAGTGAAGATGCCTTTCGGATGGTTCTCATCGTTAGCGCACATGGTCAATATGACTAATGAAAAATAAGTCTATTTTATCTTTGTTGAAAATAAATAGAGTCGACTTTTAATCTTTCAGGCTCCCACTGGAAAAGGAAATGTTTGTTGCTACATGGATAATTCCAAACACTTCCAAAAAGTTTGGGGTCAGCCATATTGCAATGAGTGGTGTGGAGGTCTTTATGATGAGTATGGAATCTGGATGTTGTGAAAGATGGAAAAAATGAGGATGGATGAATCCACATTTTTTTATTATTTTCATATACAGTTTGTATTCAATGTGGAATTGCGATTAGAATCTCCTACGACCTACACACTATATAGCTTATCTTGGCAGCAGTGATCCTATGCAGCATTTATGGGTGATCCTAATCATGTTTGGCAGAGCATGGGGGTGATAAAGCTGATACAATTTGATTGTACGCAGCCCCTTTTTTTTTTTTACTAGAATTCCAATCAGGAATTCAGGCCGGAGGGGGTGACGGCATTACGAAGGCTCAAAGGTCATCTTCTTCATTGATATTTTTATTTCATCTTTATTGTGGTTATCTACAATGTGGTCTTTTGTAGGGCTGTAAAAATTGACCAAAATAATCGAACCGCCCAGCCGAACCGACCATTTGGGCATTTCTATATATATATTTTTTAAAGAAAACCGACCAATCGGTTATTTATTACACCTAAAAATTAAACTACGGTCGGTTTTTTCATAAACTAAAAAATCATTCGGTTAAAATCGAACCGACCGAATTGTTAAGCAGCTGGAGACTGCACTAATTTAGTGACTTGAACCGTTGAACATCTGTATTTTTTAAGTACTACTAGCTAGCTGATGGGCCTGTACTTATTATTAATTGTTGTTGTGCCTGTTTTATTTATGTGTAAGTTACTAAATTAGATTGGACACTTAACTTATTTAATGAAATTAAAAGCCCAATGGCCAATTAGACCAATACAAAATGAGGCTTGACCCATTCAAATTAGGGCCTAGCCCAAAACCAAAAACCGACCGGAAACCGACCAAACCGAATGTTCGGTTTTCCCACTTACACTAAATACAGCGGTCGGTTTTCGGTTATCTATATAAAAAAGACCGAACATTTGGCCCGGGTGCAGAGGTGACTGAAAACCGACCAAGACCGACCACCAACAGCCCTAGTCTTTTGCTTTAAGATGTGCTAAAAGACTCACCTATTTCAGAATTTTACAGCATTTCAAATGTCCCAGACAACCAAACGTGAATTCTAGTAAAGAAATGTGCCCTAATAAATAATGTGGATTAGACATGAACCACAACTACCACTCCAATCGGCTGTAATAGCCCGTTCGATTGCAATAATTTAGGAGAATTCTTGTTCTGAGTGAGACTCTTAAAATACCAACAACGTGTTTGTGTAGTGCCACGCAATCTTAGTAGCCGTTTGTTTTGAGAAATTTGGGTTTTATATGTAAGAAATTTTTGACAACGTTGTTAGATGATGCTCCTAGAGCATTTGAAATTTCCTGGGCAATCTCAGATATACAACTTTTAGCTTTTGGGATTCTTCAAGTTCTAGCTTGTAGGATGTTGAATGGCACCTGACCGGCTTTGTATCATCCTAGCCCCTGATTTAGCACCCTTATAGTGAATGGTCTTTTAATCATAGATTTTTATTTTTTCATTTGTTAGATTCAATCCAATCGGGGGGGGGGGGTGGGGATGAGCATAAAATCAAGCATGGTGCCAAATCACGGAGAATAAGAGTAAAAGGAGCTACAATAATCAAAGAGGGGGCAAGTTGGGTTTAAAGAGCCAGAATGTATGTGTAGTTGTAGAAGAAAAACCTCCATGATTTGTAGATTTTTACAAAACCTTAACTTGAGCCTCTAGGGATTATTTGTGTAACAACCCTTTGACTCGCAAAAATGCTCACCAAACTATTAAAATCTGAAGTGAATAAATATTAAAATATTTTTGAGAAGTGCCTCACAACCTAGTGATAAAGAGACTTCTCATTAGCACCCACCGAGGATCAATCCCCAGGAGTCTATGCTAGCATAAAAATAAAAGTCAAAGCATTTCTTATGCCATTTGAAATCTTTCGCATTGCACAAATGTAATTATAAATTTATTATCATTTTATAAAGTCCCTTTACATTGGAGTCCCTTTTTTTACTTATATATATATTTTTTTTTTTACAAGTTGGAACCGTGGTAAAGGAGTAAATTCTCTCTTTCTCTCTCTCTCTCTTTTTTTTTTTTCCAAGAAGAGTAAATTCTCTTTCTTTTATCTATTTCTGATTTCCACCAAGGTCCCTTGCAGGTATCTGTAAGTCCCATTGGCCTTCAGGTATCTGTGAGCCAACATGGCGAGTGGCGACAGCGTCGTTTCTCTTTAATGCGGTCATTGAACCGAGTTGCCAAACTGAGTCAGACAAAAAAAAAAAAAAGGTACCCAAGCTCCATCCAATGGCTTCAAAAAAGTAGAACCAACCTTTATACCTATCAAATTAACATCATCCACAATCAAACAAAATTAACCGTTGGATTTGGACCACAACTACTTTTAACAAATCACAAATTCCATTGGACACTGTAAATGGATCTCGACCACTCAAAAAAAAACCCACCCCGATTTGAACGGCCAGGATTATCAGGTACTCCATGCCGCACACGTGCTGTGCAACCTTGCCAACTCACTCCAACCCCAAGCACAAAAGCATAAATCGACGCCCTTCGAGGTCACGTGACTAGTGCCTGGGAGACACACACAGAGAGAGACAGAAAAGCGGAGGGGAAGCAGGGCTCAAAAACCGTTCCGCCTCTGTCTGCTCTGCTATTCTTCCACCATTCCAACCTCTCCCGAGAAGGAAGAAAGCAGAGCGATCGAAACTCCTTCTACTCGATAGCCTCTGAAGCATAGCACGCACTGAGAAGAGAATCAAACAAATCAGGTGCGTCAGTCACTCTCTCTCTCTCTCTCTCTCCTTTCTCATTATCTTCATCATCAACGAATCTTCTTCCCTTCCTCGAAACGCGTTCTTCAGGAAACAGACAATACCCTTTCGCCGCTGCTTGTTGTGGCTTCTGAGAACAGAAATTAGGGTTTCTTCTCGTTTCTAGGGTTTTTCTGCTTCCTGAAGAGTATATCTTCGGGCGATCGGGATAGCAGATTCATCTCTCTGATGTACGCTGCTTGTCTAGGGTTTTTTCGCATCACAATCGCATGCATTTTTTGTAGTTGGGAAGTTAAGAGAGCCAGAGACTGTTGTGTAGAGATCTTTGAGGAACGATGTGAGGAGTTTTTAATCGAATTAGGGCTTGTTAATGACAATGTGTGTTGCGGAAATGGTGATTTGGGGAGGATTATGGAATGATTTGTGGAAAGGGCCTGGGAATGGACGTTCTGATCTATTTTTCTGATGCATGCGGGCTGTTTGATCGAGTGGCCCAGCTTGGATCCTTCGAGTTCCTCTCTGTTACCTGCATTGGATCGTTTTCTAAGGGTGAGGTGGAGAATGGATTTGAGGTGGGCAATTTTTTTTCTCTATCACATGGTGCTTGTGCGTCTATGGTGGGGCGCACTGTTCTGGTTTTCTTCCTATGTTGGGCTACTCGTTTAGGAGTGATACTTTCACTTTGAGGATCCAGGGATCGATCTCTGGGCCTGTGTGTGTGAAACTAAGGTGCCAGTACCACTCAACCATGAGTGTTTTTGGCACACTATACTGTGAAGGCATGCTTTGGTTGGTTTTGTAATGGATTATTATGGTTTTGTTATCTTCATGGTCTTGCTTTTTCTGTTATGTGTTTTGATAGATAAGTATGCATTTAGTGGTGTTCAAATTAATTTTCATGTTTGAAACCCGAGCTGTGGGTTATTCTTCCATTGCTTGTTGCATAGCTTAAGGATGAGGTGTTTAGGCGCTGATGGTTTCTGTTGTAATACCTTATGGGTTATATGCACCATGATAATATTTGCTATTAGAGTGCTCAGTTTGAGTACTTTTTAGTTTATATTTCTCTTTATGTAATTTATGTTTATCATGGAATGAAAGACTTACTTACTACCATTCAAAAAATTAAAAAAAATTCATGTTTGGCATTCAGAGAAGAAAAAAAGGGGGAAAACTATGTTTGACATGCTAACAATGAGATCATTCACGATTGGTTGTCTTGTTGTCCTCTCTTCTTTTCAGTGATCAATGGGGAGAAAAAGGAGTGTTAATCATTGCGTGGCACTGATGGAAGCTCAGCCACATTTTCCAGACCACGGGACTAATTCTCAACTGGATAAGTTTGGGCGGTTCAGTCCAAATGTGGCAGCAATGGAAGTTCAGCCATATGCACAAGATATGACGGCCAGTTTTCAACTTGATAAGTTTGGGCAGTGCAGTCCAAATGTGGGATCGCTGGAATTTGATCCATATGCACAAGATATGAGGGCCAAATCTCATATTGACAAGTTTGGGCAATTCCGTATGAAATATCTTGACAAGCTGAATGGTATGAAATTATGAACACCTTTTGGAGAATTTCGTGTTCATTTTCCATAACTATGAACTTTTTTACCTCGATTTTATTTATGATTCTCTTTGTTGCTTTAATAATGCATAATGTTGTGCTTTAATGGCTGATGCTTACTTGCTTTGTAATCCTTATCATTTCTTGGAATGATCAAAATTTTCCTGTTGTTATGGTAATTCTAATATAAGAAAGAATGTTCTCAGCTCCCAAAGGGGCAAGGAGCCAAAATTACCTCGTACCTTGTTCTTGAGGCGCAAGGTGTGGTGCTCCCCTAATTCAGCTAGAGTGGGTGGGTGTGTGCATGCGTGTGTGCAAAAAGAGTTTAGGACTTATGTCTTTAAAATATTGAGTTATTTTCAAATTTAGGATTTTTATTTGGATATTATTTTAAAAAATCTGCAAAAAGAATAGATTCGTTTTAAAGGATCAATAAAAAAATAAGAAAAATAGATTTTTAAAGAAGATTCTGGATTTGCTACTGTTGGTTGACTGTAGCCCCAACCCTGGCTCCTCTACATGCCATCATTACAATCACCTTATACCTACCTATCTATGCAAAACTTGCATCAAGAAAAGTGACCAACCTTTTTACATTAAATGGCAGAAAAACCCTTATGAACATTTAGTTTTCCAACATCAAGTAGTTATTGTTATTACTCACCAAACCAAGGTTACTTAAGTACAGGTACATACGCTGAATGTGATAGGGTGTTAGATTTTCTGTATCTCTGCATGGAAAGTTTTTTTTTTTTTTTTTTTAATAACTTGTAAGGGTGATCTTGCTAATATATTTCTCAAACTATCTCACAGGTTCTGGGGAAGGGGACACATTCCTTGTCCAAATTAGCTGTTTCGGTACTCCCTTTTTTGAAGTATCCAAGTATTGTAAACCCAAACAGGTTCAAGATGAATTTCATTGGCTTCTTGATTCATTTAACTTGTGGGATTTGTTGCAATGAGAGCATGTTTCAACATGTGTCTTGAATCCCCTGGTCTTTTAACATTGTCACAGTTTCCTCGAAACATATGTTGTAGTTGGATTATGGATGTCTAGAAACCTTGGTTAGTTTTAATGATTTTAGTGTCATTGGATGATGATGAAGCTCCAATGACGACGATAACATTTTGGAGTTGTATGCCCCATCCTATCTTCTGAGTTCTGATGAATTATTCTCAATTCCATTGCAATTTTTTTTAGTTCCTCATCATATCGATTATAATTATTATTTTTTCGTGAAAATGCCTCAAGTGTAGCCTTTTTGCATGACAAAGTTGCTTTACCCTTTTTTTTTTGTTTTGTTTTATTTTCTAACAGCAGAGTGCTTCATATTGCCACTTGGCGCATTAAAACTTAAACGACAAAATTGCTCTCTGCATTCCACCTTGTGGTACCACAAGGTACTTATAATATATGCAAGTACTGCAAGACATCAAATCCCCATATTATTCCATGTCGAAAATTTGACTTCTTCTTGTACTAAGTGGTGGTTGTGTCCCAAAGGGCAGGTGTGGTGATATCCTTTTTATTTTTGGTCCTAGAGATTGTTATTCCCTTGATCTTGCATCCAACCAGCTAAGTAACAGATAGTTAAGGTGGTTAGTTAAATGTTTTGATTAAAAAAATATAGAATGTTATTAAAATGTAAGCTGACTTGAATCAACATCATTGCGGTCGCAATAATGAGCACCTTCCAGCTATGCTACATTTTTTGGAAGTTAAATATCCATTTATGCTACTTGATTGTCTGGCCTATGGAAAAATAAATATAGTTTGAAAAATTGTAGATTTTAATAAATATGTCTTCGAAAATGTTTTTCTTTGAAGAGATAAAAAAAAACTTAGTTTTAGTTTCACACTTATCAATAGAAGATGACTGGAACTGAAAGATTCTTATGTACTTAGCCTTCTAGAGTCATCTTCATCAAAGCCTTGTCTCAACTATATTGGGGTCGGTTACATGAATTTTGTTTCTCCATTCTGATCTATCCTGAGTGAAATATAATAAACTATAAGAATACTGAGGAATTTCTTTCTCCTATGAGCATTGGGATGTGGGAGCTCCCTTCCCCCACCCCACAACACACACACAAACCAAACCAAACCAAGCATTTTCCCACTAGGTGCGGTCGGCTATATGGATTTGACGACGCCAATCAAATATGTTTTAGGGCCATGTCCTCCGTTAGATCCATGTAGGCAAGGTCATGTTTAATAGTTTCTTTCCAACTTCGCTTGGGTCTTCCCCTCCCTCTCCTTCTCCTACTCCTGGCAATCTCCATGCTTTCACACCTTTTAACAGGTGCCTCCGTTGGACGCCTTCTAACATGGCCGAACCATATCAGTTGTTTTTCTCTCATTTTATCTTCAATCGGTGCTATTCCTACTTTGCCCCTAATCTCCTCATTCATAATCCTCTCTCCTTGTGATCCCGCACATTCATCTTAGCATTTTCATTTTCGCAACTTCCATCTTCTTGACATGATTATGCTTTATTGCCCAACACTCTGATCCATATAACAACGCTAGTCATACCGCCATCTTATAATACTTTCCTTTAACCTTGAGGGGGACTTTCCGATCACACAAGACCCCGAAAGCACTCCTCCATTTGGTCCACCCGGCCTGAATCCTATGACTTACATCAGTATCAATCCCTCCATCTTGTTGCACCATAGATCCAAGGTACCTAAAGTTTTCTTTCTCTACAATCTTTTGTGTGCCCAAACTTATTTTTATGTTACCAGGTGTCCTACTTTGACTAAACTTGCATTCCATATATTCCGTTTTGCATCGACTTAGCCTAAACCCTTTTATCTCTAATGTTTTCCGCCACAATTTTAGTTTAGCATTCACTCATTCTCTTGTCTCATCCACTAAAACAATGTCATCTGCAAATAGCATACACCACGGAACCTCATCCTGGATATGTCTTGTAATCTCATCCATAATTAGGGCAAACAAGTACGAGCTTAACGCTGAGCCTTGGTGTAGACCAATCGTGATAGGAAACTCCTTAGTTTCGCCGCCAGTCGTCCTTATAGATGTCACGACTTTATCATACATATCCTTTATCGCCTCAATATATGCGACACGCACTCTTTTCTTTTTCAGAACTCTCCAAAGAATCTCCCTAGGAACCCGGTCATAGGCCTTCTCCAAGTCAATGAACACCATATGTAAATCTCTTTGACCTTCTCTATACTGTTCCGTTAACCTCCTCAGGAGAAAGATAGCCTCCATGGTTGATCTCCCAGGCATGAAACCAAATTGATTATCTGAAACGTTTGTTGTTCTTCTTAATCTTCTCTCAATAACTCTCTCCCATAATTTCATCGTATGGCTCATCAATTTAATTCCGCGGTAGTTCGCACAATTCTGAATATCTCCTTTGTTCTTGTATATGGGTATAAGAATACTTTTCCTCCATGCATTAGGCATCTTCTTGCTCTTTAGCACTACATTAAAAAGCTTTGTCAACCAACTAATGCCATCCTCCCCCAAGCACCTCCAGACCTCAATTGGGATACCATCTGGCCCAACCGCTTTCCCATTCTTCATTCTTTTCAATACCTCTTTAACTTCTTCCCTACTGATTCTCCTATAGAACATATGATTCGCTTCTTCTCTAGAGATGGTAAGCTGCCTCAATTGTATGTCACTACTACTGCTTTCGTTAAATAACTTGCAGAAGTAGCTCTTCCAACGCTCCTTTATCGCCTCTTCCTTTACTAATACCTTTTCATCCTCATCCTTAATGCATTTAACTTGGTTTAAGTCCGTGGTCCGCTGATCTCTGGTTTTAGCAAGCTTGAATATCTCTCTTTCGCCTTCCTTAGTGTCAAGTCGCCTATATATAGGTCCTCAAATGCCTTTGCCTTGGCCTCACTAACTGTCTTTTTGGTTTCTCTTTTTGCTTCTTTATACATCTCCAAGTTCGCTTCATTTCGATCATTTTGCCAAGTTTTAAGCACTCTCTTTTAACTCTTATCTTGTCTTGGACGGCTTCGCTCCACCACCATGCCTCTTTCTGTACCGAAGCACCCCCTTTGGATTTTCCTAAGACTTCTTTCCCTACCCTCCTAATACACTCTGTTACCTTATTCCACATATTATTTGCACTCTCATCTATCGCCTAAACGTCTTCCTCCAGTACTCTTTCCCTTAAAGCTAGTTGCTTATCACCTTTTAGGTTCCACCATTTACTCCTTGAGCATCTATACAACTTCTTTTTTCTAGTCCACCTTTGTAGCTGCACATCTATGATCAACAACCTATGTTGGGAAGTCAAGCTCTCCCCCGGTATAACCTTGCAATCTTTACAAGCTAAGCGGTCTCTTTTCCTAGTTAAGAAGAAGTCAATTTGTGTCCTTGATGAGCCACTCTTATAAGTCACTAAATGCTCCCCTCTCTAACTAAAAAAGGTGTTAATTACCATGAGATCATAAGCCACTGAAAACTCCAAGATATCATTCCCTTCTTCATTTCTATTACCGTACCCATATCCCCCGTGTACTCCTATGTATCCATCTACGTCACGTCCTACATGACCGTTCAAATCCTATCTCGATAGCGCTTTATTGCAATAATCCTATCTTGATAGCGCTTTACATTAACTACATCTTCCTTTAAGTCCTTGTTTACCACTATGCCGACCCCATTCCTCGATCTATTAAGTCCCGTATACCATAACTTATACCCAGTCCTCTCAATCTCTTTAGCTTTGTGTCCCACCCATCTTGTCTCTTGCAAGCAAGCAATTGTGATTCGTCTCCTTTCCATTGTATCCACCACTTCCATAAGTTTCCCAGTTAGGCTCCCAATATTTTAAGTACCCAATCTCAGCCTTCTATTTTGGACTAGCTTCCTTACCCCCCACACTCGTCCAATAAAGTGTGAGGACCCTTGCCTATTTAGCACTGCACCCGGGTGTCGATGCAGCAGTCCTTGCTCACTTATAACTGTACCCGGACCATACAGCGCGTCACTAAGTAGGGGACGCCCACACGAAATTTCATTATGTCTCAAATCCATAAAGAAATCCGACTGAGTTTTGTGCTGGGTGTCGGCTACCTAACGCACAACCCTCCTCTTTTGTCCGGGCTTGGGACCGGCTATGTCAAGGATACCCCAGCATAGGCGGAGTTACCCCACAACACACACACACACACACACACACACACAAAAAAAAAAAAAAAAAAAAAAAAAAAAAAAAAAAAAAAAAAAAAAAAAAAAAAAAAAAAAAAACCACATAGACAGCCCCATGACGAAGGCACCCATTAAGAAAAGGATAAGGATACATATATCAGAAAGATGTAGGAATTACAATATATCTTGCTTGCACTGAATGGGTCTTTATCAAGCAGCTATGTTGGGCCTTAGTATTTCATTGCAGAGGGAGACTCCTTATCTGCTATCCGTTGGGGCATTGGGTTCTTCCAAGCCACCTTGGTGTTTGGTGGGTGTTTCGGAGGAGGTTTTAGACCTAGTTTTGAAGCTCAAGGTTTCCATCTCGCATGTGAAGAGGTCAACCAATGAGATGGCTGACTCTCTGGCCAAAGAGGGAGTTGGGAGGCTAGTTAGCTGTGCTCTTTGTGTGCCTTTTATTTATTTTCCTTTGTTTTTGGGTGGTGTAGGCATGTAGCTTCTCAGTATATGTCTTTTATGCTGCTTAGCAGTTAATAAAATTCAGTTACCATTCACACACAAAAAAAGAACAGAAAAAGAAAGAGAGATAACTTGGACATTTTATTTCCAAGATTCTTTCACCAAGATCTTTATATATTCAACATTTGCAGTGCCATGATTGGTAACAAAAGGCAATTTTGTTCTTCGATGTGCGATGGCAGTGAGAAACACTGTTTAAAAAAAGAGGATTCCATTGTAAATAGCTAAAGTTAGGTAATTTCATGAAAATAAATGCTTTTTCATTATTTTGAAAGGTAATCCCTCTTGTTTGTTAGTACAGATATTTTATTTAAATCTTTTATAGCTTCTGCTAAACTGGTTTATTTGTGCTGCATACCATCTGCTGCAACCAATATGGTTGATGAATTCTATTAAACTTGCTTCCATTGCTAGTCTTGAGCATTTTGTTATGATCTTTTGAAATTAATCTCTGTATTAATTCTTTGTTCAATTCCTCTCATCATGTATTTCCTATTAGTTTACTAAAGATGGCTTTCATCTGTTGTGGAACTAGTTGCTAGTTGTGAATAAACATATCTTACTAATGTTGTGTGTATCTAACCATTTCTATTTGAAAATGGAGTTTTACTCCATGGAATTCAAAAGGGAAAAAAAAAATCTGCCTGGAGGGAAAAAAAAACTTTCATCAAGTGTCCCTTGTTTCAGGTTTGCGTGCAAGCTCCAAAGAAAGAGTAAAATGCCCTTCCTCAAATGTTACAGATTATTCCGACCCATATGCTTTACGCAAACATTTGGAGTGCTTGGGTGATGGTGAGTATGGAAGTGTGACAAAAGAATATGAAGAGGTTCATGCTCAGTGGATCCAGCTAAGGAATCTCTTGACTTCGGCATACCCGACAATTTCTATTTCCGATCAAAGTTCAATATCTCAGCAAATAGTGAATCTCATGTCATCAAGTCGACAAAACAGGTCGTCCATATCTCAAGGTTTAATTGACTTGGACATCGATTGTTCTACAAGTAATGCAGATGTATCTTTAGAAGCAATGCATGAGTTTGGTGGCAGTAATACTCCTTGCCTACCTGGTAGCTCTAGCTCTGTGATGTATGGGAAAATAACAGATACACCATATGATCTTTCAGATCACCATAAAAACAAAGATGGGATGGAAAGCATGTCAGTCATAGTTCTTGATTCAGACGAAGACGATGATGGAGACCGGATTGAGAATAACACTGCATCAATTCAGCAAAGGCAGTACGTCTAGAGTCTCAAACAAAAAGCCTTAATAGTCAAAAGAATCAAATGAGGCAGGGATGTGATGTGCCAGGGAATGGTTCAACTTGTGGAAATATGACTGTTGGTGCAAACTGGCAGTTCCCGTCCCCATACCAGAAGGTTGTCTTGAGTTCGGTTGATGGAAACGCAATTAATGACGTGGTGGTAAGATATTATTGCATTTACAGATTTAACTTTCTGAGCATGCATACTGAACAGCCCAACCTCTGACAAGGCTTAGAAAATCATTGAGTTGACCCCGGCACTGTAGTCAACTCGATAATCAGAAAGCATTTTAAATTTGTCATTTTCTAATTATGATCATATACAAATGCATACAAGCTATATAACCCGGACATGAAGTCGTAGTGTCATACTGTATTATTATCATCATGTAAGACATTAGATTTGATTTTGAAATGCTTGATCACCAAGGGGGGTAATATTTGAGTAGTTTGAATTGATCATAGGGAGCCCAGGTGGGGACTTGATCAAGCCTAGACATCAATGGATCTGCTTGCATATTAGACCATGTAAAATCTGCTCCTCTCAAAGGTAAATCAACAAGATCATTAAATCCAATCCAATCACTGAAATCGCTCATAGCAGGACTCATAGCACAACCTCCTTTCTTCTCTTTTGGAAACCTAATGACATTAAAATCCCCTCCCAGAATCCAAGGACAATTCCATATACCTGCCACATGAGATAGTTCTGCTCAAAAGTCTGCCTTATCACCAATATTTGTAGGCCCATAAATAGATGAAGCCACCCATTATAATATATTAAGCTAGGAGGTTTTGGCTTCAATTTTGACAAAAACTTTTGATTTTGAATGGGAGTTATAACACCCCACTTGCAATATGTAACCACTCATCTCCACTTAACCACTCATCTCCACTTTCAACATGTAACCACTCATTTCCTCCACTTCATGCAACTACCTCTTCTTCCCACTTTTCACTTTCTATAAAACATAAATAAAAAATAATAATCATTTCTATCCCTATCATAATCACCAAATCATTGTCATGAGTATTTGAGGATTAATTTTGCGTAATCTGAGTTTTCTTAATAAATGAATAAATATGCTTTTCAGCTATTGGTGAACATGCCTGTTTTAAGCACGGGTTGTTGTGCTAGTTCTGTATTATGACGAGCATCTTTCAAAAGGACAGAAACAGAGTATCTCCCTACAAATTCATCCTGCTTTTGCCAATACACTTCATTCCAAGCTATTAAAATTCCCCTAGATGCACCCACTGAAGGGCACATAACAAATTGACATTGGGGCCAAGGACAAACAGATCTGATAATGTTAGCAGCTATAACCTCCATTTTTGTTTCTTGAAAGAATAAACATTCTCCTTTACATGATTTAACTATTTCTTTAATCACAGCTCTTCTTGACACAGAATTCATACCTCGAATATTCCAGGAGACTATCTTCATGGTCCTAACAATTTCACACCCATATGATTTTCAGTAGTTGCTTGTTCATAATTAACAGAGAAAGCCAATTTATTCAATTCCCTTTGCGTTCTAGATTTTTTCATGCTTTTCTGGAGTACTTCACACCTATACTTCTCCTCTTCCAACATTTCACGAATGAAACACTGCAGGTCTCCTAAATGATTCTCCATGGAAATACCAAGCACTCCTGCAATTTCAATTAACTTTTCTTCAATGATCTTATTGCATTTTTCCTCATCGCAATCAGAATTGGATCTGTTCATTGCAATAGCCATTGTTTCCTCAACAGGATCCACCACCAATTAAGCTCGGTCATTTAATTGATCAACATTATCCCCCTTATCATCTCCACTGAAGAAAGGTTCAGAATCTGAGCATTGATCTCCCCAAAGAGCACCATTTTCCTTCGAATTAAAGTTCACATCATCATCTTGATTTGTTTGATCACCGGAGAATTGTGAGAAATTCTCATGTTGCTGACCCCCATGTTGAGATGAAGGATACTGTGTTTGAAAGATCATTCCCATCTCCTCAGCATGGGTATTTTTGGAATTGTTTAACAGATCAGGGGTATTTAGGTCCTTGCGCAATTTTCCAAAAATACCTTAAGTGAAGGGCAACTCGAAAACTTTCATTCTCCTCGTTGTGTGCAACGACTTTCCAGATCCTTCTCCGAATCTTTAGCGATTTTATTTGATCCTTCAATAACATCGTCCTCTTTCCTATTGTTTTTCTCCAATGGGTGTGTGATCATCTGTCCAGCGAAATCAAGCTGGGCCACACAAGGGGGGTAATATTTGAGTAGTTTGGATTGATCATAGGGAGCCCAGGTGGGCCCCACAGTCTCAGCCATTCCTTGCTCTAGAACGGCCAGAGCTTTCCTTAATATTCACCATATATATTATAATATCATATATTATATATGGGAAATTCTACAAACTGCCCCTTTGGAAAATGGGCTTTTTGCCCCTACATAACACCAGTAGTTATTACTGTGCCCGTATGTATTTTGTTGGATTGGATGTCCAGCTGTAAAAGGAGACAAAGAGAGAAAAAGAAGGAACTTTGTTTAAGCCATTTAAGCGGACCTATCATCTTCTTTCTTTCTTTCTAACATCTCCTACTTTCTTTCTCCTTAACCTATAGAGGCCCCCCCAATGGAATTTCAACATTGTCATGGAATAAACTTTTTAAATTAATTAGTGGGTCCACTTACAAAAATCTAAACTATGGGCCATATAGAAATTCAAATCATTAAAATTTACAATCATCAATAAATTTTTACCAATTTGGATTTCATAAGAGAGACCCACGTATGAATCTTAATTATTCATGAAAACAATGCTATAAATCTATTTGTGGGGCCACCTATAAAATCTAAACCGGTTGAAATTACAATGTTTTCATCCATCAATACTTTTTACCAATTTGAATTTCATAAGAGGGCTCCACTTATGAATTTTTATGATGCCATAAAACAATACTATAAATCCGTTTGTGGACCCACCTATAAAATCTTACTTAGCATTGACCAAAGTTTCACTTTAATGAGACTAAGGCTGACCACTAGATTTTATGAGAGGACCCAGCCCATGGAGTCTTAGCCTGATTTTATAAGAGGGCCCATAGAGAATCTTAAAAGTCCAAAAGTTCTAAAGATAGAAATGGTAACTAATCACTCATTACTTAAAAAAGGAGAAAAAGTAGGGAGCTTGTCTTAACCATTTAACTATTGTTCCTCGAAATTAGCACTCTTAAACACATTGTTCCCTTATTCATTGGAGGAAAGGGTGTTTTTTCTTTTGAAAATGCCTGGGCGTTTTCTAGTGCTCCTCATTATATATATTACATTACATGTGTATATATAAGTATAAACAATATTGGCTGGTCTCAAATTGATGGGATAATTCTTTGATTATTAAGTATATGTAAGTTTTAGCAGCTTGGCTTGTGGACCACTCTACAGCATAAAATTTGCCCAAATGCACAGCAAGTTATGTGATGAAGTATAATATTATAATTACACATTCTCTCACATATCCATTTTCTTTTAATAAGATTTTTTTTTTTTTTTGCTTCTCTCTTTCTTTCTCACACACAATTAACTCTAATTCTAACTCCACTCTGCCTCTATCCATTGCTTGCAGCCCATGATTGAGTTCAGACCACTGGATTCCCTACTTCAGAGTTCAAAGAGCCCAAATCACAAAACATATCAGAGATCAAAGCAGAAAAGAACAAAACGTCTAAAGGTACACTATACAACTTTATTTTATTTTTTACATTATATTTTCCTTGTATACCAAAATCCATGCATTTGACCTGGTATGCTTTGTATGCGTATTTTTCAGTTTGCTCTTATAATTTCTGTTTTGTATACTGTTGTCTACTTCTGGTCTTTCTTGGTATGCTTAGCAGTAGCAGTATTTATTTATTTAGTTTTTGTGGGGGAGGATGAGGGGTGGGTATTGAGGAAATGGACCATTCTTCGCATGCTTGGGTTCAAATATGTACATGCAATAGCGCTAACAGTGTAGAGCTTTTACACTCTACAGAAAACTTTTAATCTGATTTTGATTTAATAGAATTCTTTTAACAATCAGAATTTGGGATGTGGAATGCCGGAAACCTTATAATACATTATGAATATAATTCTTGATTATGATTAAATGTAGATATTTTAGAAATTGCAACATGGATATCTAAGTTTATACTTTATAGTTTGGAGTTTTATTCTTTTTGTAGTTACATACAATTATTGATGAAAAAGCAACCATTCAAATATATGTGTGCGTGTGTCTATATATATACAAATCATCATCATCAAAGCCTTGTTCCAACTATGTTGGGCTCTGTTTCTCCATTCATATATATATATATATATATATATAGATGCTGTCAACTAGTTGTGGAACCACTTGGGTACCCACTTTGAAGTGACACGCAAGGAGAAATCGAGTAAGGGATATGTGCTCTGTGCAAGGCTATTGCGTTTTGTATGTTAAAAGTTGTAAGATTTATTTAATTTAGATGGGTTTTTTTTCTCAAGAAACTGTATAAAGCTTTGTAAAACCTATTAAGTATGAACGGCCTTTTAGTTTTTGAAAATTTATGGATTATTGCATGAATGAGTGGATCGGCTAATGTGTTCCTCTGTGAAAATTAAGATTTTCGATTTTCTTTGTGAAAATATGTGTGATACCACTTTCCCCCTTCGGATCCAACTCAGAGGGCAGGCATGAGGCCTACTTTCCCCATCTTTATCTTCATCTCCAAACATCTTCCGTACTGCTGGTGGAGATTAGTCAGAAGGTCTACTTCCTTACTGCTAATAATCTGGCAGATGGTTTAGCGAAGCAGGGAGTGGATAGGGTTTCTACCTGAGGGGTGGTTTCTTTGTATGGTGGGCTTGGGTATAATGCTGTTGTCCCTGGGTCCCTTTCTTACTTCAGGTTTCTTCTAATGCTTTTGGCTTGTTTTTCAATGAAAATTTTCATTATCGATAAATAAAAAGTACCACCTTCGGGTAATTCAAATCCCTCCAAGTATATTCCTGCAGTCTCTTCCTTTCACGGACGCCTGTAAGTTTGATTTGTTGAGATCAATTATGAGGCATTTTCATGCAATTCCTTTTTAAGGTTGATAATGTTGAAACCGATATGAGAGTTGCCTTGAGGGATCCTTCTTAAAGAGACCCAAGAATGGAACCGGAGTCTCCTTATAAGGGCTCATCAAGGATTGAGTGTTTCACTGGTTTGATGTCTAATTATTGTGAATTATGACACTTCTCATCAATGTTACTGGCGGTCCCAAAGACTAATCTAACTTCGTCAATTGGTACCAAAGCTTTGGGGATTATTAAATCACTGTTTTCTGACCCATTGGGTCAACTAGAATTAGGTAGTTACTGGGTTGAGTCAACCAGGTAATTTGGCTGGTTGACTAGGTGGGCCAGTGAATTAATTGTTGATAAAAATGTTTTGATTAACCAAAATAGAAAAGATATATAGAAACTTATTAATTTTCATGAGTCGTGTTTTCAATACTTTTAAGTATATTTAACTTTTAGAATTTTACTTATTGAAGGCATACAAAGGCAGAATATATGGATTGCAACTTTAATGGGGATGTGGGGATGTGAAAGGGCTGAAACTACTGTGAGAATCTAATCTCAAGAGGTACCACAGAGATTCATTCTAATACCTTGGCTCAATAATTGGTATGGATGCAGTGATTGAGGAAGATGTCGAATATAGGATAAGAGTTAGATAGCTGAAGTGGATACTTGCCTTTGGAGTGCTTTGTGATTGGCCCTACCACAGAAAGAAAAATTTTACAGGACAACGATTAGATCAGCAATGACCTATGGAGTAGAATGCTAGCCAGTCAAGATGTAACACATGCACAAAATGAGTGTAATAGAGATGAGAGTGTTGAGCTGCAACCTGTAGTCAAATGGAGTGTAGACGTTGTCAATGTCAGTGCCTGTTCGCGAGCTAAGGATCACATTTCGAGAGAATGTCTTTTATATTTTGGGATTTTGGATTGTACTGATCTTTGTCGACCATTTTATTTTGGGATTGTACCTGAAACTTACTTTCTATAAATATTCAACTTAAATGCTTTGGGATGCCATTCTAGATTCTGTTGCACTCTTATATCCATTAATATCATGTCTTTCATTATTCCTCTGTTATGTGTTGATTACCATGAGCTCCTGCCTGAATGTACTCATTTCATTTTGAGGAAAGGAAATTTATAATCTTCACAGTAGAATCCTATGGGCAATCATTGCGCGCGTGGTTGGAACCTTACTGTCCTGAACTGCATGTGCAGCCGCGATCCTGGATTTGGGACTGTGCTTACTTTAATCCACAGTCCAGGGTCGCGACAAGTAGGGTATCAGATGGATGTGGTAAAACTATGAAATATAAAATCAGAAATGAGTGCTTTTGGGAGCATTTAGGGATAGCATCCGAAAGCATTTAGGGATAGCATCAATAGGTAATAAATTAAGAGAAACTCGCTTGAGATTGTTTGGACATGTCCAACGTAGCCTAGCAACGACATCGTTGAAGACCGACAAAAGGGGAGGTGTAGTCTAAAGAGGACGTGGATGAAAGTAGTGAGGATAAATCTAAAGAAGTGCAAAATATCCGAGGATTTGGCTCAGGATAGATCAGAATAGAGAAACAAAATTCATATAGCTGAGCTCAACGTAGTTGGGAGAAGGCTTTGATGATGATTATTATTATTTATGTAAGGCATGCATATAGCTTTGGTACTTTTTTCTATTATCCAAGAATAGAATGTCTTGAGACAACCTATCTCACTCAGGCAAACTAAGACGATTCAAGCCAAGTTGTGAGTTCAACATATGGGTCTTTTGATAACTGAGTTGAACAGATGGGTTAACTAGGTTTCAAATAAAACTTGTCCAAACTGAATTCAGCACTACCTGATCGCCTATTAGAACCAAACCAAACCAAACCAAACCAAACCAAGCCTTCTCCCACTAGGTGGGGTCGGCTATATGGATTTGACGACGCCAATCAAATCTGTTTAGGGCCATGTCCTCCGTTAGATCCATGTAGGCAAGATCATGTTTAATAGTTTCTTTCCAACTTCTCTTGGGTCTCCCTCTCCCTCTCCTACTCTTGGCAAACTCCATGCTTTCACACCTTTTAACAGGTGCCTCTGTTGGACGCCTTCTAACATGGCCGAACCATCTCAGTCGATTTTCTCTCATTTTATCTCCAATCGGTACTATTCCTACTATGCCCCTAATCTCCTCATTCCTAATCCTATCTCTCCTTGTGATCCCGCACATCCATCTTAGCATTCTCATCTCCGCAACTTCCATCTTCTTGACATGATTATGCTTTACTGCCCAACACTCTGATCCATATAACAACGCTGGCCGTACCGCCACCTTATAATACTTTCCTTTAACCTTGAGGGGGACTTTCCGATCACACAAGACCCCCGAAGCACTCCTCCATTTGGTCCACCCGGCTTGAATCCTGTGACTTACATCAGTATCAATCCCTCCATCCTGTTGCACCAAAAAAAAAAACACTACCTGATTGCTTAGTATGTCACCAGGTTGAGTCAACTTGGTTGGGTTAACCCTCTGGATCAGAGAAGTATGCATCAAATTAGTATGAAAGCATTTAGATAATTTTGGCTGTACCCCTGATGATACCAATTATCATTGAAAATATGTGTTAGAAAATGTGTGCTGTGCACACCTTCATGTGTGCGAGAAAATGTGTGAATCACATATTCTTTTTTTTTAAATAAATATTTTCATGTTTTAATATTTAATGCTATTATTTATTTATGATGTCATAATGCCAAGATGGTTCAGCCGTTTTGGCCTCCCAATTGAACCCAGTTGATAGAAACTGCCCAATTGTCCAAACTGGTTTGACCATGCCAATTTCAAGAGAACCAGTCCCTTAGTGCTCTCTCTCTCTCTCTCTCTCTCTCTCTCTCTCTCTCTCTCTCTCTCTCTCTCTCTCTCTCTCTCTCTCTCTCTCTCTCCTATTTTCTTTTAACGGGGCCAACCTATGATGGATCGAAACTTGTTATACACATACCTATTTTCTTTTAACGGGGCCAACCTATGACGGATCAAAACTTGTCATACACATACCCCTCCATGTATTAACCCTTGTGTCAATATGAAACTTTTCAGACTAAATATGAACCGTTGGGTTTTTTTTTAATAAAAAATAAATAATCACTTTATCTAACAGATGAAACTTTAAGGCCTCAAATCAAAGGGCAGGATGATTTGGTTGGGAATTTTCTAGTCTATCCCCTAATCCACATGTAGCCCTGCCCACCCCCTCATACCCCTTGATTGGCATGCATGTGTATGGGCTCGCAAAAAAAGTTACTTATTTAACATAATCTGGTACTGTTCCTAATGCAGCTTGGTTCCAGTGACCACCTTATGCAAGCACCGGCTGTAAGCACCTCCTACAAATAGCCCATCTGTGATTTATTATTCCGACTCCTCCACACTTACTGTCCTGCATTGAATCGGCATGCACTTGAATATGACCATCATCTGACCTAAATTCACCATTGGATTGAACTTCAGAAAAATATAACTTTAAAGATCGTTAAATTTCGAGGCCCTTGAAAGAGCTTTCCCATCCCCTAGCCCCTGATTATTGGCATTTGGCATACTGCAAGCATCCAAACTTTTATTTTATTTTTTTCTTTACTGATGTATTGATTATGCTATTGTTCATAGGTTTGTCAGTAATAGTGCATCATAACTGGTGCTCCTGAGTAAAAAGGGAGGATTCTTTGGATTCTCTCCTTATGAATCTCTTCTGGAGTCTTTGAAGAAAGAAACTGAGAGATCTCTAAAACTTTCGGGAAACTAGATGGAGTGACACGAGTTTTGAGGAAGCAAGTCGGAGGATGTTTTTAGAAAATGGGCACAGTTTCTGTAAAAAATATATATATTTATATTCCTTTCCAGTGCCTCTCTTGTCATCTTATTTCTTCTTCTTCAGCTGAATCATGAATCTTTGATTCAACTACCGTTTTTCTTGTTTTGTTTTTTGCCATTCTTAATGATAGAAAGAAGCATTTTTGGTGAGAAACTATGCTATGTTTTCTTTTTTCTCATGTAAAATTTTGTGAAAGAAAACTAAGCTTGTATTTAAGTACCTACTGTTGATAGAAATAAGTTAAAGACAAACCTTAATTTCTTCTCTTCTACAGCAGGCAAATAGATGAACTTTGGAAATCTATAACATCTACATTTAAATAAATTATTTATGACTGATAAAATAGACAGAGGTCCTTATGAGGCGGAAGAGGTTGTCTTCTAAATTGGTGCCTTTTTCTTATTTTACATTGGCTTCGTACATAGTGAAATGATCAATTTAATGCATTAGCTTTCCCACTTTTGTAGGTTCATATTTATCTTATTATGTTATTGGTAATGTATTTTGTAACTTTCCCCCTTTCAAGCTATCCAAGGTCATTTCTCTGTGTTTTCTTTTATGAGAGCTGCTAATGCCACAACCCAAGCTTCTTTGAGCACATCCCTTCTCTTTTCACACCCCAAGTAAGTCAAAAAATTTCCAAAATTTTCTCTCTACACCCATTTTTTTTCCCAAAATACCCAAACCCCTTCACCCTCAATTTCTCAGTTTACTCCCCTTCTTCCCCCCTCACTTTCACCCGACCCTTTCTCCCTCACCCTCTTTCTCTCTCCCTCTCCCTACCCTCCGCCCGCTCTCCCTCTCTCTCCCTATTCCTGCAGCCTCCTCCAGCCGCCCTCTCTCACTCTCCCTGCTCGCCTCCGCCCGCCACCACCACCCTCTCTCTCCCTCCCCCTCCCTGCCCGCCGCCGGCCCGCAACCCACCCTCCCTCCCTCCCTTCCCCCTCCCCTTCCGGTGGTGCTGCCGGAGGGGGCTGGGGTTGGGGTTGGGGTGGGTGAGTGTAGAGAGAAAGTGGGTGAGGTATGAAACTATGATTGACGTCCATTTTGGTAATTTCACACATGTGGGTATATTGGGCTTAAAATAAAGGGATGTGCTAAAAGAAATTTAGGGTGTGGCATTATGATGCAGATAGACCTCAGGCCAAGTGTAGGGCCCAAGTAGATTTAAAATTTTTTAATTCAGTAATTATATGTTAGTTTCTAATTTTATGATAATTAGGATTAGGTTTCCAGTACAATTTCCTAGTTTAATAGATTTTCTTAGCTACCAATTTTTCTTATTTATATGCATTGTAAGAGGTGAAATTTAGAGTTGATTAATTGAATTGGGTTTTCCCATAGAGGTGCATCCTCGTTTATCGTCTTTGCGGAGACTTTTGAAGTATCTTCGAACACGCGCTTTGGCGTCAATTGTGCTTCGGCACTTCCATGCAAGCCTTAACCCTTGGGCCTGCATCACATTAGCAGCTCTCTTCTTTTTTCTTTGTAACTCAATGAACATAAAACGAAAAGTGTTGCCATCTCATGTATTTTATTTATCCATTTATGAAAAATTGGCCTGAATGATGAGCGGGGATTCTTTTTTTTTTACTGGTGTGATGAGCAGGGATTCACAAATTCATTAACAGTTTTCTCCCTCATATTCCAGGTTACAGATTGTACAGAGATCATAGTTGGAAAAGAACAAGTCAAAAATCCCGATGACAACATGAACAGCGGAAAGGAACTTGATGCAAATGCAGAACTGAACCCATATTTTGATCTACAAGATATGGAAAGCCATCGCAAAGTTGAGATTGAGAATGATGGTTTGACAGACATGTGGAAGGAAATGACATTGGCTATGGAGTTCTCTAAGGTATTTACGAGTTACAACTCATTATTATTCTCTATGGCATAGTGGAACATAGGGGAATATGCTATTTCCATGTTTTCATGATTTCATGGGCATGACCCTCTCCTACCAGGAACATATATAGGTATCTATTCTGCTCTGTTTTGGCCGAAATGTTTCATCCTGTTACAGGAACTGGTGCCGAAACCTTCCAGTCCTGTTTGGTCTGGGTTGGGTGTTTCAATCGCCGGAACTTTATGGTTCAATATTTTTTTCCAATTTTTTTTTAAAGGTGTTTTTTCGAGATTTGCATTCAGCTCAACTTTGGTTAAGAAAAAGCCATGCCAACTTAATTCGAATGTTAAATGATGGGACAACCATAGGGCCAGTCATGCAGCATATTAGAAACTCTTGATATGATTTTTCTCTCTTACCTGATTACATGCAAATCTTTTCAATTTTCCCAAGAATTAGGGAATAGTTTAAAATATAGAGGATTTAGGGAGTTTTCCTAAAATTTTGCTAAACTTAGATTGATCCAAATGGGACATTTATGTGGGGCCTACCTATTTGGTTTGGTTTACTATGTCTAACCCAGTGGGCCTGGCGACCATGGCTACATCCAATGGCCAGTTGACTATGGGCTGGCTCACAATGGTTTAGGGCCAATGGCTGGTTGACTGGAAGTCTATTCTTAGGACTCCTTTTCTGGACCGTAGGCTCATGATGAACTTGCAACGCATCACGATGTCATTGTGTATCAAAGCTTTAGGCCATTGACTAATGGTGCCTTTACATTTGTGAAGGTACTACACTTGAGGCCATTGTTTGACGGTGAAGAAAAGTTGAATGAATGTCAAACTTGGACTTGTGACTATTCATTGGGGGTAACTGTGTTAAAAGACTTGATTGACACAACATGGGCCCTATGAAAAAGAGGGGGGGGGGGGGGGGGGGGGGGCAAAAAGTTGAGTTTTTGAGAATTTCCCATATATATATATATACACACACGGGACTCAAACTCATGCACCCATGCGTAGTACGCATGTTCCTAACAGCCGTGGCGTTACTACACTACATTACTCACCTGGTTTATGTAAGATATTTAATATTTATAACATTATATCAGTGCTTGCTTGAAGTTACAAGAAGATGCAGGAAACTACTACTTAATTCTCAACATACGCCAACCATTCGATAATAATAATAATAAATCTCAATATGTGCTAATTTTTTTTGCTGTTCGTGTGTGTGGGTGGGGGGGGGGGGGGGGGGGGGGGGGGGGGGGGGTGGGGTTCTTGTAGCGAGAAGGAGATCCTCAAGTTGGTAGCTTGGGAAGAAGAAACTTGTAACTCCCATTTGCATCGTGGATTTCCACATAAATTGGTGTGTTCTTTCTTGGCTCTTGCTCTCGTTGTTTTTATTCCATATTACTTCTTGTAGTTGCTTGGATTGGATTGTGCATCCTTTATGTTTGTTAAAATTCCCAAGTGAGTCACATAGAGGGTAAGAATTCTGCAGAAAACAAGTTATTATTGGAATGTTCTATCAAGTTATTGAAGTTTCTTTTATTTTATTTCCGTGCTAGTATGTTTCTGATCTTATATGAGTGGAATAGTATGTTGATGCCACTCTTTTGATGCTGATCTTTTGCGTTTTGTGGTAGGATGCTGCCTCAGACAATTCAGTTGTGGAGAAAGGAGAGATAGAATGTGATCACTCTTGTTTTCTGAAGGATGATTTGGGCTATGTTTGCCGGATATGCGGAGTAATCCAGAAAAGCATAGAAACTATATTTGACTACCAATGGATAAAGGTATTGGTTCTCAGAGACATTTGTGGCTTTGTGGTGGTAGAACATTTTACTGTTCTTTATATGTTCTCACTTCTCATTACTATCAGTTTTTCTTTACCATCATCGCCAGGTTTTTTTCTCTGCGAAATGAGCTAATTTGTTTCATGAAATTTGAAATCCTCTTGTTGCCACACATTTGTTCCAACTTCCAAACCATAAATGCTACAAAAGTAGTTACTATATCTTCATAAAAATATCTATGGAGGGGAAATTTCTGTGGTGCCCCAGTAGGGTGAACATGGCAAAGATTCAATCCAGATGGAAATTAGTATGACTTTTACATAGTAGTATTAGATATGGATATGAATCATAGTGATGTGAATGGCCCATGTGTGGGCTGGGTTGGAATCAACTTGATCATCCCGTTTATTAATCAACCATGAATGGCCTCAGATTCAGGCTTGGGCTAGGCCTCAATGGAAAACATGTTAAACCTGACATGGACTCAACCCATTTATTTGTTGGGTTGAATTAGGACTTTGATCAGACCCCAGGAGCTTAGACTTCTTCCTAAAAACAGCCCCATGATGGCTTAGATCCAATGGCTTAAAGGGCCAGACTATCCCATTGTAAACCTTATGTTTGACATGGCTTCAGACTTAATATGAATTAATTGGAACTTGTTCTTTTCTTTTTGTTCTTTGTCCTTTCTTCCATTTCCCTATTTTCCTGTTGTGCTTCATTCCATCATATTGCGTTTTGTTCTTTCTCATCTCAATGATATCTATTAATAGGAAAAGAAACTGCAAGCAGTTGCCCCATACTAAAGTATGAGACGATCCAATCTCTCAAAGGAAGTCTTGGTGAATTCAGTGTCTTAGTTCTGATGAAAGACCCGTTGTCTTATTTGTCTCACATAAAATCAATACACAGTTATTTCTGTCAAAGAAACAAAATCTTCCATGATTTCTTCTTAGCCCTAAACCTCAATAGAAAATTATTAAATATATAGATAATCTTGATTTATGTTAACCATTTTATATGCCAAGTTAATATACTACTAATCTGAGGAAAATTTTCAAATGGTCAGGGCACAAGGAGTACAAGGACATATGTTTCTGAAACTCGAAGTACGGGCTTTGACCAAGCCGGAATGACCCATTTTTCGAGACACAGTGACTTAGAACATGAACTCATTGCAGCTGAAATCTCAGTTCATCCAAGACATATGAAACAAATGAAGCCTCATCAACTTGAGGGCTTCAATTTCTTGCTGAGGAACTTGGTCACAGATAAACCTGGGGGGTGTATCATGGCACATGCTCCAGGATCTGGAAAAACATTTATGATAATAAGTTTTATACAGAGTTTTTTGGCCAAATATCCCCATGCGAGGCCATTGGTTGTACTTCCGAAGGGAATTCTGTCTACATGGAAGAAAGAGTTTCAGAGGTGGCAAGTAGAGGACATTCCATTGCTTGACTTCTACAGTGCGAAGGCTGACAATAGGTCCCAGCAACTTGAAGTGTTAGAGAATTGGGTAGAACACAGAAGCATATTATTCCTAGGATATAAACAGTTTGCAAACATCGTTTGTGGCAGCACAAATGACAAGATGGCAGCTGCATGTCAGGAAAGACTACTTACGGTCCCTACCCTTCTTATCCTGGATGAAGGCCACACCCCTAGGAATGAGAACACAGATGTACTTCATTCTCTTGCTAAAGTGAAAACACCTCGTAAGGTAGTACTTTCAGGAACCCTATTTCAGAACCATGTTAGGGAAGTATTCAACATTTTGAACCTTGTGCGTCCCAAATTCTTGAAATTGGAAACCTCTAGATCAGTCGTTAGACGTGTTTTGAGCAGAGTAAATATAACTGGTGGGAGCAGGAGGCAGTGTAGAACTGGTCAGGATACTACCTTTTTTGATTTGGTCGAAGAAACTTTACAAAATGATGAGGATTTTAAGAGAAAAATTACAGTTATACAAGACCTCCGTGAAATGACAAATAACGTGCTTCACTATTATAAAGGAGACTTCTTGGAGGAACTGCCTGGTCTTGTTGATTTTACTGTTCTTCTGAATCTTACTCCCAGGCAGAAGGAACTTGTCAAAAGATTAAAACACTTAGAGAAGTTCAAGAGAAGCTCCGTGGGGAGTGCTGTCTATATGCACCCGAACTTGAAAGACATCTCTGAGAATGCTGCAGGAGACAAGAAAAAAAAGAATGCTGTAGGAGACAGAGGCATTACATTCAATGATGAGAAGATAGACCAATTGGTGGAGAAAATGGATGTGAGGGATGGGGTGAAAACTAAATTTTTCCTCAACATTTTGGGTCTTTCTGAATCTGCTGGAGAAAAGCTACTGGTTTTCAGTCAATATCTTCTCCCGCTCAAGTTTCTAGAGAGAGTACTAATTAATTTAAAGGGTTGGAGCCCAGGAAAGGAAATTTTCATGATTTCTGGAGACTCAAATTCTGAGCATAGGGAGTGGTCGATGGATCAATTCAACAACTCACCTGATGCAAAAGTTTTCTTTGGTTCAATAAAGGCCTGCGGAGAGGGTATCTCTCTCGTGGGGGCATCAAGGATACTAATTTTGGATGTGCATCTGAACCCATCAGTAACTCGTCAAGCTATTGGCCGGGCATTTCGACCTGGCCAACTGAAGAAAGTTTACACTTATAGGTTGATTGCTGCTGATTCGCCAGAGGAGACAGACCACAATACCTCTTTCAGAAAGGAATTGATTTCAAAGATGTGGTTTGAATGGAGTGAGCTTTGCGGTAGTCGAGACTTTGAAATGGAAGAAATTGATATAAATGACTCTGAAGATTTGTTCTTGGAAAGCCCTCTTTTAGGAGAAGATGTAAAGCTTCTGTACAAGAGGTCAGTGTTCTATCCTCCTCCAGCCTTAAAACCCAGTTTTCCACATCCTTAAAGGCCTTTAACCTTTTGTGCAGGTGAATCCCATCATGGGTTGATGCTGCCGACTAATTTGAGTCTCCCCAGTCTTTCGTTTTATCTGAAATGGCAGCATGATGCAGGCAAGTTTTCAGTATGCCTTCTCAGCACTCTCTTATTTGGATTTTGTTGTGATCAGTTAATTATAACAATGACAACACTGATGATGATGATAATCTGTTACTACTGTTTTTAATGTTTGAAAACTTAAAATTAATCTGGAAAATTGTCTTTATCTTCAGGGCCCTAAAGACGATTCTTTATGTTGTAAACCCAGGGCATCTAGAGTCTAGACTCTTTTTTGCCTTCTCATTGACCGCTTCATGTAAATTTACTGCAAAAACACTGTAAGTATGTGATGCATCTTGTACAGCTGTTATTTTCTTAATTTCTATGTGCTGAAAGACTTGTGCCTTTGTGGTGAGCAAAACAGAGTTCTGTAATTGTAATTTGTCATGTCTTTTGCATCACCCATACAGAAATCATTACTGACTAGAAGAGTTCTAGTTACTGCCAATTGCCATTAAGCTTTTGTGGTTTGATATTTAATACAAAAGTTTGATGATGGTGAAAAACAGCCATTTATTGTCATCACCATTAGGAAAACTCATTAACCAAGATTGCATGGTGCACTTTCTCCTCCAGCTGCTTATCTTCTAAAAATGTGCTTAAAGCTCATGGAACTCAAACATGGAAATTTCTATTTTCCTTCCTGATGAGAGCAATTCCATATTTGCAACCCAAATATTCAATAACCTTTGTAAGGTCAATAGGTTGTACTTGACTCTGCTGCAGAGTGCTCGAAACCTTTAGACTTTCCTACAGTGAAGCAAGGCTTTACAAAATACACATCATTCCTTACAAGGGGAGTTGTGGAGTCAATTGGTGTATTACTTGCAATAGGTTGGGGTGCAGTATGTACTTCATGAGTCCTTAGATGCTACAAGATCTTTTAAATATAAGAGCAGCAGGTGACTGACACGCAATCCAAAAATCTGGTGTCATTTTCACTAATACTACACAACCATCAAACAACCACCCTTTTTTTTTTGTTAATGCACAAGTGAGTTTCTACTATTGTAGAGGGGTTGGAGTAGAAGTTCCTATCATTGTTATCTTTTGAGGAGTGAAAGCCTTGAAAGTGGGACAGTCTGTCTTACCCACTTGTAACAAGAAACACACTCCATTCTTGTTGCATTGGTGGTATTTGATGTTTTCAATATGACTAGAGCTAGCAGGAGTTGCATGTTAGAGTCATGTTATCATTCAATTGGAAAATAAGAGTGTTTGGCACATGATTTTGCCTTTCATTTGTTTTAGAGTAGAGGCAAATCCCCTTAAAATGAAATGCCTCATTTCTAGGCTTGTGAAAATAAAAGGTTTAGCATCTTTTTTTTTTTTTTTTTTCTTTTATGGCTGTGTCCTTTTGAATGGCTCTGTGGGAGTAAGAGTAGAGATGCCAAACAAGGCCTTCGTTTTATCTTTGTAAAGTTGGCTTTTATGTCAAAAAGCATATTAGATTCCTTTCTTTCCGAGTGCTTGAAATTGTTGCGACAAAAGAAAGATGCTGCAAAGTCCTTCCTTTGGGAGAGCCTATGGTTTGAGTATCCGTGCATAGAACAACAATGGTTGATGGAAAAACCCAGATGCAGTCAAACCCGCTTAGGAGAGTCCAATGAGATATTTTCTATTTTTGAAGATTCTCCACGAGTATCAACCAATCACTCTCAAGGATGGCCTTTGTAATCCTATTAGATTTGCATTGGATAACCCCTTGATATAAGGCTTGAATCTCAGCCTCAAGGGGATGCGGAGCTTTGATAGATCCAGAGTAGGCCGCCACCATTTCTCCCTTGTGATTCTTGATCATGCGCCCCATTCCTGCCACCAGCGTGGACGGGTTCATAGCTCCATCAAAATCAATTCAGCTGGAGGGAATCAAGCATCATTATATAGACTTGTTGTTGGCACATCTGAGCATTCCATTAAGAGGGGTGGGGGAGCAGCTTTGCCATATGAATAATTGTAGCTGGATAAATTGGAACACTATTTAACCAAAAAGTGTTCCTCACCTTCCCCCGAGCGTCCTGTTATGAATGCTAGCATGACGCCAAAAACAGGTAGCGAAGGAATGATCCTTATATATTTAGGGAATGGATCTTGGAAGGTAATTCCAAGTTCTTATGGTCACTGGACACAGAATAAATGGCCAACAGTCTCATTTGCTTGTCTACAGAGGATATAAATTCTAGCATTTGGATCAGATTGACTACCTCACCTGACACGCACAGGAAGACAATCCAATAGCAACCTCCAATTGAAAGTCATAAGTTTATTTTTTTGATTGGGAAAATCATAAGTTTATATGGGATAGCTAAATTCCAAACATCATTCCAGGGAAGGTTAGGGCCTATTTGGATTGACCACCTAACCTGTCCATAGTTTCCTTTGTAGCTGGTTTTGTAGAGGTAAGTTTCTGTTACTAATGGTCCCTCAATTAATTAAAATGCGATATCTTGGTTTATTCTAATCCATGCGGCCTATGTCTGTTCCATTAAATTGAAAAGGAGTCAGTAGCGTAGTCTCCCCATAAATAAGTGTTCTGTATGAACTTGGCACCAGGTTCTTCCACATAGGCACCTTGCCTAACCTGTTTCAACTTTCAAGTGACCATCTCCACTTTGGTAATTATCCAATCAAGAAATTAACGGTTTAATCAGGCAATTGCAGTTTAAATTCACTAAAACTGTTCTTTGTACTTTTTGAAAAAAAAAAAAATGTTCTTGAAGAGTAGTATTAGAAATTCTCTCGAGTTCTCAAATTCCTTCTTTACAGTCCGATTGTTCGGGTTTCTGAAATTCTCGTCTTTTGCTTTTCCTCTTCATTTCAATTGAAGGGTCAACACTCGAAGCCTCAAAGGTCCATGTGAATTTTGGCAACTTGTAACTTCTTCTCTTTATTAGATTATTATGGTTTATGGATTGAGGTATGTCTGTAATGTATTGGTGCACATGGAATCGAGCCAAACCATCCAATCTGTGTTCTTTTTTTCTTTTTTGGGTGGGTGGGTGGGTTTTTAAGAAAATCTGTGTACTCTTGGAAAGCTAATCTCCCTGATTTAGACATTAAATCCTAGTTTAGAGCAATAGTCCCAGAGTCCCAGGTAAAAAAAAAAAAAAAAATCAAGAAAATGGTTAAGGTCACCCACTGTATTATTTCTGTCATAATATGCATCCCCATCTATCTTCTCTGGATTGATCTGTAACTATGATTCGCAAAACTAGTAAACTGTTGATGCCCCAGCATGTCAGTTAATGTAGCAAAAAGAATGCAAGTAGAAGGATCTTAGACCATCTTTTGCTGGGTTTCTCAGTTTTTGCATCAATTAAAAGGACTGATCAAGGTTTTGTGCCAGAAAAACATTTTAGTTGTGGGCCATGTTGTGTGTGGCTCCTCAAATCACTAGTGGTCTGGATCATCAAATCATGCACTGCACTGCTCCACATGAACGAACTATATGTTATGATTTTCGTAGCGAATTGGGATCCTCGGTTTTACCCAAAGTGGTCGAGCATGCATGGCAGGCTGTCCATGGTGATGTGACGGATCGTGATAGGTGCACTCATAGTCACCTTGGGGGAAAAGCCTCACCAGATCGGGACTCTTTTGTAGCAGGACAAGATGAATCCTCATTGGTGCACTCGGCGGATGTATTTGAATTTTGCAATTACATCGCCCAAAAGTCTTCTCCAATTAGTTTGTAACAGTGATCGCCTATTTTTGGATGGTTAAGAGACATTGTTCAAAGATCCATTAAATGCCTATAAAATCAAGAATGCACATATAATTTCATCAAAGTCGCCCCATCTATTTAGGCCTTGGCAATATAACTTTTCCCATCCCTAAAGCTCTGTTCTCTCTATATGAAGGGAATAGGCTAAAAACTTTTCTGAAATTTTGAAACTCGTGCTTATTTATTCCCTGCATTGAGTAAACCCGGTTACATTATGCTAAGAGGCACCTCTCATGAGTTGGATGAGAGAATTCTTTTGCCACCACATGGGAATCCTTGTAATCCATACAACCCTATCACATTCTTTTTACCATTGGATTGGATTTTATAAAAATAAAAATAAAAATGTAACTTAAGAAACTGTTGAACTGTAATGCCCCTAAATCAGTGGTTGTGATGATATGATTTTTATCCAAAATCATATCCAAATGAGACCTTTCCATCACTCTATCCTCCCAAAATTGGCATGCATCCAAGTGGGCTTTACAAGGGGGGGGCTTTGATTTGTACCTCTCAAGTAATCCGTGAAACGTGCCTACGGCCTCATTGCAGAACATAGCAGGGCTAACCAAGTTATATATCAGTGTTTTTTTTTTTTTTTTTTTATTTCAAGAATCGAACAATGGAGTTGCCTTCATCTGACCCATTGAAGCACATTCCCATGGACTGTGGTGAAGAAATGTCAAGTGTGAGAAGGTGAAATTGAAGGTTTGAAAGAGCTGGGCCAGTCTGATTGCAATCCAATTTGGAATTTGTGTACAATCCCGTAACCCACTACTGAGACTAATGCTTGGTAATTGATCAGCCTGTACCCTCGCATATGCAACAGGTCAGCCTGGCATCCTACCTATTGTGAGCTTATTATTGACTTTAACTTTAGAGTTCCTTGAATACTGAGCCAGGCCCAGTTCATTGCAAGACTGTTTGTTAGACTGGGCCTTGCCCAAAATCCTTCATAGGTCAGGACTAAGCAGAGCCTCGAACCAGTCTAACCTGGTCATTTGATCTCTAAAACATAGATCATTTCCATAGAAGTAAAGAAGATATAAAGAGTCTTGTCATGAGGAAGGATGATTTTCACTTAAACAAGACTGATTACACAATTCTAAACAAAAAGTAAAATTTGGAAACTCTGATTGCAATGCAGTTAAACAATGAAAATGACATGGTTCAGCTGAAACATTACTAGTGTGATTAATCATCTTTCCTCTCTCTACTTCCCTACATCATCTGCGACACCCCCTTCTGTATCATAGAAGTGTTATCCGTAGATGAACTTGAATCCATAGAAGCCTCTTCAATCTCTTCTCTGTACATCTCTTCTATCATAGGTTTCCACAGCCGGACGCGGGCATTTATAAACCAATTTGAGACCTGAAGCAACCTCATTGCCACCAAATTATGCCAATTCAATAATGGAAAATTGTCTTCTGAACTTTTAAAGGCTGTTTGAAAATTACCTGGTTCCTGGTTAGACCAGATTGGGTTGCCAGCGTGAGCTTCTCTGAATCACTGGGGTAACTGTAACAGGATGATAACCAATGTGAGAGCCTTGTTAAGCAGTGTATTCAATTTTTGAAAAAAAATTAATGCAATAAATAACATGCTGAAGGGAAGAACCTACGGATGGAGAAAGTGTTCGAAAAGCCAAGCACGAAGGATTGCAACAGAATTTTCTGGCAATCCTCTTAGTGGCCTCCATACTTGTTGAGTTGGAATGACACCCAGCTGCTGAAGAGCTGCTCTCTTTTGTCTGGCAATGTGATCAAACAAGCTAAGTTGAGCAAGACTGCCAAGGCTTCTCTGAGAGTTTTCTGAAAGGCATCGTCTTGCAGCACATATTTGAGCGACTATTGCGTTTCTTAAGCTGCAAAAGTGTCTAGACATAGCTTTAAGTGCAAGAGTGGTGTAAGACTTAGCAGACCCCAATCCTGCTACTACCTCAAATGATGACACCACTTCCCCCATTCGATGCCGATACTGCTCATATCGGCTGTTAACCTGAAAGGTGAGAAACACATTGACTTGAGTGCTATTCCTTTTTCGTTTTGGATTTGTTATAAAATTTAAGAGTAATCAGGTTATAGTTATCACAATAGATGATAGGCGTCAAAAAATCACCCATCACAATAGAAGAAATCCAGAGCATGAAGGTATCATCATTTTCTGAATATATGTATATATATAGTCCACTCATTTAATGAGGAAGGTTGGGTGCAACCCCAATAAATTTTTTCCAAATATATCAAAAGAAGCCAATACATTTGAGTTCTACATTGATGAATTTAGTCATTTTTATCAATGTTTGGAAAAAAGAAACAAATGCACCTTCCATACATGATCTCATCATTTCCTTGAAGGCTAGAGTTATCCATGGTAAACGTGGCATATATGCATGGCAATTGTGGTCCCATTATGGTACCCTAACAACTGCAGTGAATGGATGGTCCTTATCTGATTTAGATAATGGATTATGGAATTTGAACCTTTCTTTTTCTAGTCTTTGATGGCCACCAATTTGATGGTTAGGTTTGTCTGCTCATTACTATTATCAGGGTGACTAGCTGCAATTCATTCAGCCCTTCATATTTGGATGGTACTTATTAGAGTGAACTTATGCTGCATCTATAGTAGATGTATTTTCACAAAGGTTTCATTTGTGGAGAATGCCCGAATCCCCTGTAGTTGTGGATCAACTTCGGATAATTTCTATTATTAGAAAAAGAACTGATGCAAAGAAGTTCGTAAGGCTACCACCTGCTGACAGTTCTATCATCACAGTCAGAAGAAGAAAGGACAATGAAAGATCTTTAAAGAAATTGAACAATCTGTATACCTCCTCCAGTAAAGCAACAAGCTTTGTAATTTTAATCTGAATGTCATGTTTGCTTGCAGATGAAAATGCATTATTGCAAAGTGCATTTCTTTTCTGGTCACCAGCAGGTTTCCTTGCTTCCAATTCATGTTGCAGTATCCTTCCAATGGATTTTTCCTTCCTCAACTGCTTATGTGACTCGAGCTCAACAGCCTTTGTAACACTAACGACTTCCTCAAGCAGAGTCTGAGCTGGCTTTAGATATCTGGAGTTCCGAATGGTTAAGGATGCTGCTACTTCGTTATAAGTAATTGAGCCGAAATGATTGTGTGAAACTGAAGATGAGGCGTATGTGTGATCCATTATTCCATCTCCACAAGATGAACGATCACCTCTGATCTGTTTAAACTGAACTCTGGGTCCTTCTCTGGAATTTAAGTAGCTAGGGCAAACTTGATTAACATTTGGCTCTGTTTCCCTGTAATTGAATGAGGGGATTAGCACGTCGGATGGCAGAGGAGAACCGATAGAAAGGGACAGCCCTTTGCCTAGCACAGAGCTGAAGTCTGGATCTTTTTCTGATTGAAGATTCATCAAATGTCTCTGCCTAAACATCTCTGAGTCCTCTGGTCCCATGGCTTGGACGAGATCCATGGACCGACATATCCGTTCCCCAAGTGACTGTATGCTGGGTAGCACATTGCTTGCTTGTCCATCCCAAGAAGTACAACCATGGTCTTCAAAACTAGTTGGACCCACAACCATGTCTGAGAAGGCATATTGATTCATCACACTGGAAGTTGATACCTTGGAAGATGAGTCTTGCAAAACCATGGTCATCAGAGTTGGATCTTTCAGGCCAATTACCAAAATTAGTGGTGGATATCAGACACTGTATGTTCAAAATCTATGACTGGTTAGAAGGTATAGACCACAAGCATTTATCAAGCTATGTTCATGATTTTCTTGCATTGTTGTGAGTTGATAGAATGAAGTCTTCTACTAAGGAGAGATGGACATGACAAACCACATTTCCATTACAGAGAACAAACATTTACCTGAAATCAGGCCAAAATACCAATTATGAGAAAACCACAGAGAAACTGCATTAGGCGTATGTAGAATGAAAACAATAATAGAGATAAAAACTACTGGTATGATATCTTTCAACCAAGTTTCTATAGCACTCTCATACCTCAAATGTATAAACAAAACAGTTGAGGTATAAGTTTAGCATTAGAAAAGAAATTTCACAAGCCAGTAGCAAATTATGTAGTTATCTTCCCACTGAAATGAACAAATCTAAGCAACTATAATTTTATATTAGGCATTAGAGGCATCCACAGACTGGGTCCGTGCTTTTCAGGTTCGGACTGGTAATGCCACTCACAAGCACAAGTCTCAACTGATTCCAAGAGTGTCTAGTTTTTCAGAACTGAGTCGTACTCCTGCCTGATAAGTAACTACTACATAGATAAATAAATACATAGTAAGAATAAGATTATTATTGTTGTTGTTTCTATGAAGATCATTTCCTCGGGAAAGAATAAGATTCAAAGTTATTCACATGTCTAAAGCTACAACTCAAACAACCATGGATGGAGAGTTTTGCCATGACCCACGAAACCTAAGTAGAGAGACATCTTTTACTAATTTGAATGATGAGAACACCTGCTTTTATAGATTATAAACGCATATTCATCTAGGAGAGCTTCAAAAAATCCTCGACTGGTGAGTAAATGGATAGTAAGTAAAAACCACATAAAAAGGAAAATAGGGGCTAAATGCCATTGACATGAATGGAACAGGAACTAATACAAAGTAGATACAGTTTTTAGTTCACGACCACCCATCTGTTTCAATAGCCAACATCTAACAGAAACCAAAGCAGTTCAAAATAAAACAGAAACAGAACAATCTCCCCAAGGAACCTGAAATCACACCCACTTGTTCAGAGACCATTAAAAGGAAAAACCAATAAGTAATAACAAGGTTGAAACAAACCCATCAATCATCATAGAGCAAAAGAATCACCAAACAAAAACAAGTATAGCAGAAGAAAAGGGAACCTGAAACAGAACAGACTGTCAAAGAGAAGATGAGGAAGAAATAAAGCTCTATAAGCCACAGTCATTCATGCCTGCACTGAGAAGAAGAAGAATAAGCAAAAGAACGTGCCTTCCAAAAACTAGTTTGTCCCTCTAAAAAACCCATATGCAAGAAAAGCAAAGTGGTCCCCTTGGCTGATGAAAACACAGATGTATGAAATACCAAACAAGGAAATCATATTTTCAGCTTTAGTGCCTGCTATCTTTGGAACACTCCCAGTCCCTCTCAGTCTCAGCCAAACCAATGTCCTTTTCTCTTCCTCCCTTTTATGCTTTTCTTCTCTGTCCCTCTTCTTGGGCCTTTTGGCATTTTGTGCAAAAGGGTGGAGATGGGCAGGAGCCTAGAAATGATGGGCGTTTGGATCTGCAAAAGTAGAATTTCCTTTTCCAGTTCTCCAACTTGTCCCTAGCAATGAGAATATATTTTTTCTGGGTTTGAGATAGGGGGTTGTGATGATAAAAGGGATGGAGAAAGGACTCTGCAGCCATATCTGAAAGTAGATACAAGGGTGTGGGCAGAGACAAGGATAAAAGTGATGTATGCATTATTCCTTTACTCTGAGATTCTGAGGCTGATTGGTTGGATACTTTTGTAATGATTGCAATCTCTGTCTCTTTCTGGCCTGCTCCGGTTGGCCATCTCTGAAAATTGTGAAAGGAAAAAAATTTAAGAAGAAGAAATTGCTGGGGTTTCTTCGGAAGGAGGACACCAGACACAACACCACCCACTTGATTTCATCTAAAAGCCTGCATTTTGTACAACTCATACAATGAAAAACTCTCAAGCATGCTTTAAAAAGCATGCACAAATATCTTCTTCTGAAAATTATGTCGGGGGAAAAATATTGAGATATTTTTCATTTGGAGTTTCTCTCAGGAAATATTGGAAGAATGTTGCAGAAAATAAATTAATTTTTAAATAAATATAAATCCATGTTTAAAGACTTTTTTTTTTATAGTTTTCTCATATTTTTATATTCTTATCAAAATACCATTTCATGTATATATTGCAACATTATCGCAACATTTTCAAAATATGATCTAAAGAACATCATGTTTAGAGGCTGACAGTAGAATATGGTATAGAAACTTCCTTCCCCAGATCATGGGTCTAATTCAGTCTTTCAAAATAGTGGTCCATATCAGTTTTCCATAAATTTGTTCTCAATATTAAGATAGGGATGATTACCAAGATTTTTTCTTAATTAGTTCTCCATTTAATATTTAATCACTAATCTTCACATCAAATCGTGCGTTGCGTTATATATATTTTTTTGAAAAAGGGCAAGTTCTTTACACATTTTAGTAGAAGTTTTAATCATTTACTTTTGTTAATTAGAAAAGTTTGAAATGAGAACGCTAAGAGACTAGTTTGTTTCATGTAATTAGATTTCTAAGAATTCTACAACTCAGTATATCTATTGCGAAAAAATGAAGAATTAAATGCGAATGTAAAAAAATACCACCAAATAGCCTCGTCCTTAATGGAAATTAAATCAAAGGGTGATGGGGAATGAATACCCAGCCACTATCCTAGTAATTCAAACCTTAAGAAAGTAAAGTTCTCCTTTACGTGGCTACCTTATACTCTTTATTATTCACCTCATAACTTTCATCCCTTACCACTTTAATATTCGTTGTTGGATTTGAATTACTGGGGTGACGTATGGGAATTCATTTTCAACCTTATCTTGATTCAACATTCACTTGAGTGGAGGTTATTTGAAGGTCATTTTTAGGTATCATATTTGATTCTATATTTTTTAACCACTTATAAAAACACAAAATTTTAAAATTCATAAGAATTTTAATACATAAAACAAACAGACCCTAAATGAAATTCTGAGCTTATCCAAATGTACAACAATAGTCCTATAAGAGACATGTAGAAAAGGATGGGAGAAAATGAAACACCTCATTTTGCTACCTTCTGTTATACTACTTGAAAGAAGTGTGAAAAGGAGTGTCAAAAAAAAAAAAAAATATTGTAGGTATTAAAGAGGGAACACCTTTTTCCTAAACAATGATAGCAGGACATATCTTGTGAGATTAATGGTCAATACTATAATACTTTAAAAAATAAATAATCCAATTTTGCAGTTGACCTGTCAATTGGGGGCCTTTCATTGATACAAACGGTCGCTCTACCAAATATCTGAATGCTTATCGCACATTAGGCAACTTCCTAGAATCCTAGAAGTTAATAGGAAAGAATTTTTTTCCTAAAGAGGTGAAAAGGTGAAGGGCCAGTGGGGGGCATCTAGGAGGGACCTACACATTTCTAAGACATAATATAACAGGATAAAGAGTAGGCAATGATTTCTTATAAAAGAAGCCATATCTTGATGGGCCCTTTGTTGTCACCACCTTGATCATTCACTTTCAACCTCTCCATTGGAAGACATCAAAAGTTATGGAGGGAGGAAAGGTTGTTTAATTCCCAATTGGAGTTGGACATATCTGCTCTAGTTTAGATTGATTGGTGATTTTTTTTTTTTTTTAAAGGTCATCCACATTAACTATCCCAGATATCTTTTCCAATAAAATTGAATAAAAAGTTTTTTTTTTTCTTTGTAAAGGGTGTCGATGACCAAATCAGATGCCCTACTTGAATCAGTAAATCACCCCCACCCATTAACAATAACAGGTAAGGGCTGTATTATAACTTCTAATGGATTCGGGTCTAAAAACGTTCTGCTCGAGTCCAACTATAATAATTGGGGATTTGGACTATTCATCACCCTTAATGGGCCAGGCCCATACCAAATTTATGGTCTGAATATTTGTTGAGCTAGATGGTGGTACAAATGGGTTCAGTCCAGCCCCAATCCGATCCGTTGATAAAGTAATGCAGGACCCTAGTGGATTGATTAGGTGAGTAACTAAAAATCCCATGGGCATTTATAGGTGATGAAGGTCTTTCATTTTTCATTTAGATATGGAAATCTAATACTTTAGAATACCTACCCGTATGTATGGACTTGTAAAATTCTTTATAAAATTTGGTTGATAGGAGCCAATTTCTAAAGAATATTATTTTTAGCTTTTTGGGAAACCTATGGGCAACCATAGAAACTGCATTTTCGTTTCATTTTTCAAATTTCGAGAACCTACTACTGCCTGTACAGCAGTACAGCTACCAGTACTGGGTGCTATTATATACTTTTCTTCTCCCAAAATCACAGAAGACTGTTCCAGGCACACACCTTTGTGTGGACTGGACAGTTCTGCTAGTGCTGGGCTACCCTTCTTTCTTGCTCTGATCAATCGATCCTAGTCGTCCATTGGGTGAGCTTTTTGTTCTTGAATATATGCTTCTTTTTTGTTTTACTACCTTTTGGTGCACGCCATTGTTTGTATGGCTAGGATTACTAAAAGTTGAGATCTTTTATTATGGAAAGGTAGGTTGTGGTATGATCTGATATTTCGTTGTACCTGGGTGAATGGAAACAGTGCTCCAAACTACTAACCATTGCCTTTGGGCATGTTAAGCAGTCTTGAGAAGATTCTTTACTGCTACGGAGAAAAATTATTCTGATTTTTCATGCAGCTTTTATTGTTTGGTGTAAATACATCTTCGTAGAAAAGGAAAAAAATATAAGTCAACTGATTTTCATTGATAAAAAGGACTTCAATTTTCTATGGAGGGTTACGATTTACGAATAAAGGGTTCCTCCATAAAATGGAAATAGAAATCCACAAAATGTGGAATCTTCACAAACAAGTTCTCGTGTATGAGCAGTTTTATATCTGTAGTTTTCCTTTCTACAGTTTCAGTTGTCTTGTTTCCACTTGTTGTGTGAGACTGCAAATTCTCGGTCGAACAAAAAGAGTGAACCCATTGTGATTTGTGAGACTGCAGACCATAGTTATCTCAAGTCTAAATAAAGCCTTTCTACCGGAAAAAAAAAAAAAAGGTCTAAAGCCCTTCTTCCACAAAAATTATGGAATATTTTCTACTCAGGAAATGAGTACACACACTGCCAAATGTTAAGTGAGAAAAATAAAACCATTCTCTGGTCTACATAAATTTGGATGAGAAGAAAATGTAGAGTAATGGAGGAAAAGAAAATTGGCCACACTCGAAAATTCAAATTTGTGCTGCATACAGTTTTCTCAGTATAGAATTGGATCCTGTTTGGATGAGAAGGTTGAGAAAGCTGGCCATAGCACAAACTTTTACTCTGGAGAGTCTTTCCACCTTTTCTACCACCTTTCCTTGTCATCTAAAACGGGCCTTCAATGTATCTGGATTGTTAACAAAGGACCTATTTAACATTTTTAAGCCCCACAAGTTCAAATTTAAGTATTAGCAGTTGAGGTTTTGCCCTTCTAGATCAGTAGAAAATTCAAAAAAAGAAACAAGTGAAATGGGAGGAATAATTAGAAATAAAAGGAACATTTTATATGGGAGATGGTACAGTTACGAAAGGCCACACCTACACCAACCAATCAGATGAGTGAGATCATTTGTCAGCCATTCATTACTCATGGAAAACAATATTAACGTCGCAAATTGGGGTCAAGACTGCTCGTTGGATTGAGTCGATCCAAGTTAAATATCACGGGGCGCGCCAGTTGGGATAGTTAATGAATACAAACATCATCATCACTGATGAGTGATGACCGTCAACAGATAATCAGCAATTTCAACTTTTATCCAGATGAATACCATTTTCCTCATTACAACACCATTACACATGAAACTTTCAATCAAAGTAATTTTACATTCTTCAATCACTAAATTACACAAGAAAAAAAAATATATGATTTGTATCTTTACAACATGCTCTACCAATTATATATTTCCAGTCATCCCCTCCTATATATTACACTGCTACTTTTGCACTCGTATAGTCATTTTCCTTTTCAACAAATTGCAAGCAGAATGCCAACGGCTTTGAGGCATATTATTCAAATACTACCACAGAACTAGCCTTCTTAAGCTACAAAATCATGCAATAGATGTGAGGAACCGAACCTGTGACGCCGGTTCCCCAGATTCATACAGTCATATTCTGCAGGATCGGCCCTGTCAGAAGCTGTGCCGAACATTTCATCCCCTCCTCTCACAGTAATGAAGTTCTGCTCACCACCAGAAACAGGTAGGCCTCCATCACAATGCTGCAAGCCCAATGTCAGAGATACACCTCCATTCCCAAACCTTCCCAGCTCTGCCATCTGGTAGGCCATAAACCTTCCATTCCCATCAGGCTGAATGAGTGCATCTTGAAGAAGACTACAGTCATTGGTATTGGATCCCTGGTCCCTTAATTTCATATTCCCATAGTTTGGGTCGTCCAAGTTCACACCATTTTGGAGCCCTGGTGTCGTCCCATCCATGTCTACGTCGGAGATGTGATCTGATTTCATATTTCCATCATATGAGCTGGTCGGGCAATTTTCAACTGCAGATTTCATGCTTTGTAACTCTTCCCTATCCTCAGATGCCTTGGCTTCACTCCTTACTTTAGTGGCATTATCTGACGAAGAGTTTGAATCCATGTCGGCATCACCGATCTCTTCTTTGTACATCTCTTCTACCATTGGCTTCCAAAGGCGTACACGTGCATTTATGAACCAGTTTGAAACCTGAACCAACAGTGAGTATGGATCATAAACTGCTTGAAAAAAATGGAAAAGAAAAATAACATACTAAGGTTCCACTAGCCTCCTTGCCATTTGAGGAGCAAGGAAAGATAATTTTCTTCAGAAAATGAATTTCATACTGTCACAATTTCCAAATATCAGGGAAACAATCTCTTCACTCCCAATATGAAAGGAAGAAAATGCAGCCTAAAACATTTTTGGATTTTACCTGACTTCTGGTCAAGCCTGTCTGTCTTGCCAGCATTATTTTATCTGAATCTTTTGGGTAACTGGGAGAACATATCAAGTGAAAAAAAGCATTAGGTAGTGAGCTACAGGAAACTTGCAAGAATAAAACAGAGGAAAAGAAAGAAAAAAAGTGTGGCAAGAGGTTTACGGATGGAGAAAGTGCTCGAACAGCCAGGCACGAAGGATTGAAACAGAGCTTTCTGGGAGCCCCCTCTGTGGCCTCCAAGCATGCTGTTGAATCATACCAATCTGCTGCAGAGCCCTCTGTTGCCTGAGCTGTTGATCCACGAAACGTAGGCGGGATATACCACCCCCTTTGCAGCTCAAACTATCCTGCTCACCAAGGCTCTTCCTGGTTGCTTTAATTTGACCGCCGATTGCATCACGCAGGCTGCGGAAGTGTCGTGAGATCGTTTGTAGGGCGAGTGCTGTGTATGGTTTTAGCAGCTCCACACCCTGCTATCATGTCGAAAGAAGACACCACAATCTGCATCTGATGATAATACTGCTTGTATCTTCTATCAACCTACAAAGGGAAAGTTGTAGATACCTCAAGAAATAAATAGACAGGCTATCTGACATGCACATGAAAATGTTGTAAAATTGATCTCATACAGAGATACACCTTTGACACTATCTGATCTGACAACCCTCATTGTGAATGTTTGAACTGAGTGCCTTTTTCTGATAAAAATCAAACATGGGAGGTGGAAATACATGCAATTCAGTTGTGTGAACATGGAGTACTCCATTCCTAAATGTGGTAAATGGATCACTATGACTGTAAGCATTGTCAAATAAAACCTTACAGTCAATCTATTAGCCAGCTAATCATAGAAAATCGGCTTTTGGGGTTGTTTGGTTGGGGTGAGTGGATCCACGTGATAGGCATCATAATAAAAGGCTAATCCCATCTACAGGTCACCTTTGCAACATGGACTATTCATCCCCTTTATGGGGAAATCTGCATGTCAGGCATATTTCTCAAAATAACTAGAAGAAATGGAATCCCATATAAGCACTCGTTCATATGTGTGAAATCTAGTTTCCACATAAATTAAGAGGATTACCAGCTAATATGACAGGATCATTCCTTCAAGAGATGCAAAATGAGGATTCATTGTGTCTTTCTTAGAATTCCAGCAAAATGCATGCCTTCTTTTCTAGCATTCCATGCATCCAAGTGAGCGTCAAGGAGAGATGGGACATTAATATCCAGCCATCACCCTATAATTCAAATCCCAGGAAAGTCAAGGTCTCATCCATATCTCCACCATATACCATTCACCTTTCACCCCTTTAATAATCCTTTGCTGGAGCTCATTATGAATTTCTATGTATTCAACTCTTTATGTACTCCTTATGCAAACTAACAGGCCCTAAATGTATTCAGGTAGAATCAAGATGAAAATAATCGAAGATTTGAAAATGGATCGGTGAAATTAAAGCTAAAATTAAGTTTACACCCCAAAAGAAGATAATAAGACTACTGTTCAATTAAGAAACAACCAGATACATCTATAATACTTTTATTGATGTTCGTAATTCATATTATTCACTTACTGAACTGTCTTCCATCCTAGGTAACACGATTCAAACCCACAACCTTGTGGTTGCAACGATGAGCACCTTTCAAGTGTGTTATGTGCTCTTGTCTGTCTTTTTGTTACTTTCTCAAATAACACCACTCCTTTAAAGAAATGATTGCTTACCTCAACATGCTCATCAAATTGTTATTGATGTTCCCAAGAAATATGTTTTAAAAACTCTTATTTTAAACCTCATAAATTTCTACAGAAACACAATACTCACATCCATCTGACAAGGATGCCACTTACAAACTACTATGACAGCTATTAGAGTGGAAAACAAAGTCAAATTTTCTCCTTAAGTATTCTTCACAACTAAATATCTTCTGCCTCAGCTTGTTCGCAATGAGTACACACCAGGGAGACCTGGATCACCAGATCATGCTCTGTGGGCTGTGGCTCGCTTCATGACAATGATCCATGTTCAATGGGGTAGGATGAGATAATTCACAGTTATGGATCCCTCAACAAGTCTTTTTAAATTACAGAAGGGACCAGGTCTTACATCTAAAATTTCAAGCCATTGATATGATACATCCAACTTCCAAGACCAAATTCTGATATTTGACGAAGAAAATTCAGGTACGATTTTAAGTGGATCAAGAATTACTATTATTATTATCAGTTCAAGATTTCAACCCATTGATGAATTAAATCCTGAACGAAAATAATGTAGATTGTCAAATATCATGACCCAAAGAGAACTGACCCACAAACCACAATCCAGACTGTCATGACAGAGGTCCCAGTTGCAGGTGGTAGAGCAACCTAGGCAACGTGATACAGATGGTGCCCCCAGTTTAAGCCAGAGGCCAATGGAGTGAACTGCATAAATGATCAAAATTGTAAATAGAATATGCTACAATAACCTATTATGCCCTTGAGCAGGTTCACTATAGAATGTAATCTGAGTGAATTAGAATCCAAAGCAACAGAGTTAAGTGCAAAGCCGAGAGACTCATCTGCCTTGTCATGTGTCAAACTTAAAAGAAAGTTTTAGAATGAACCTTTTTAATAAACATTGAAACTATTGCACAACTGGAATGACAGATGCATTATAGGAACGAGTGGATGCAGGAGAATTAGATTAGGGTGTCAAAAAGAGACTGAACCTTGTCCTGGAGTACAAATCAAAATGATACTCAGGTAAGGAAAGTTAAGGAACCCATTTGGGAGAGGAGACATGGAAAGTGTAAGTGATTGCAAAAAACCTCCTGCTTAGTCTTCAAAAGAAACTCATAACATCTGGTCAGAGAACAGGAATGGTTGGATGTGGTAGAGAAAATCTAATAAATGTTGAATCAGCACAATAATAGATGAAAAAGAAAAGTTGAAAAGAAATATAATAGTTTGTAGTTTTGTATAGGTTCAGCCAAAACCTGATGGGAACTGGATAGAGGATACATAACAAGGTATAGAGTTATTATTACGATGAGAAATACAATTCTTAACAGCATCATTTACTAAGTATGAAGGATGAGATAGTGTCCCATGAATAAGTAAGAATATCCAAAAACGGTAAAGAGTCATATTCATTTCAAATCAGACTAAGAAACTTTGGTTACTCAAAATTTAATCACTAAGCATATTAGTAAAATCATAGTATTTGGTGGCCTCTGAATAAATCAAGGCACACAGAGAAAATCCATGAACAAATTTAATGTAATAAAAATAATCACTTTTAGATGACAAAAGAGCAGCATCAAAAACATTCCAGTCACAAGTATCAGAAGGAATTACTGTACTCCTTATCAAAACTAAAAACCAGGTTTTGTGCTGAATTTCATCATCCTATACAATTTGAAATATCATTGACAAACTTAGTGCTTTTGGTATAATCCTTTTACTGTCAAGTTTTTTATTAATAAATATTACCATTCAAAAAAAAAAAAAAAGAGACAAACTCAGTACTAATGAAATTTACTGAGACTGTGTTTAAGAGTTAAGAATCTGACATACATCATTGTGTACAGTGGAGTTGATTCCACAAACAAAAGATAGAAAGACTGAGAGAATGATCAGTGGAAAGTGGAAACAACCTAAAAACAAAGCATGTTAATAAAGAGAGCATGTTAAGAAGTTATCGTTTGTTAAAGTCCTCCAATTAACAGGACAACTTGCAAAAGAATGACTAGAGAAGGCCAAAACTATTCCAAATCAACAAGTCGACTTTCCAAAAGCAGGTGCATAAAGAAATGAGGAAGTCAGTAAATTTTACAATCAATGACAAAAACCAATTTCCATTCAAACCAGACATGGGGATGTCCAAAATGCATCCAATCAACACTCTGGCATCTCTGTTCAGGAGGCTTTGATGCAGAAAATCAGATCTCAGGTTGGTGTTAGGTTCCCGCACCCCTCCTCTTCTGGCTGGACAGTTGGGCAGGCGATAGGCCTTTCACTAATCACTTTCCAGAAACTCCATCAAGGTTCTCATAATCCAAGAGCAACCATTAGCAACTAAATGTAGACAGTGGCCAGCTGGTTTGCAGACCAGTGTTCATAATGCATTTAACTGAGGTAGAAAGGCACAGTATCACTCCATGGTTGCCATATTAATGAAGTGTACATCCCGCAGAGGGAAGAGTGCGGATGAGCTCTACGAATGGGAACTTTTTTATCATATCTATCTTCGTGACGATCAGAGGAGTCAATCCAATTCCTACACAACTAAGTAGGCCTTGTTGGACTAGCCCCACAGAGGGTAGGGATGTCTACAGGTTGTGTCCAGTTTGGAGTCAAGAATGGAGGCTTCCCCATTACAAGTCGGTTGCAACTTGCGAGTACAAAATGAAGAACAACATTCAAATACATAAAACTATATATATTTAGTTTTGACCTGAGAAAATGAAGGAGGAGTAAAGATGGTATGATTTAGATACATCTAGGAATCCGTGATTATAAAGATTGGCTCATAATTATCATTAATTCTCTATTATATTGAGGGAAAATGCCAATTTACAGAGGAAAAGGTGTTAAACTATAGAAGAAAACAATATGACAGCTTAGGAAAACCACTTCATAGAAAACAGCAGTAAAATGAAGTGGATATAGGGACGCGAAGGGGGAAAAAGAAAACTGAAAACCAGAGACAAACAGCTGATGAGATAGAGAAAAACTACAGCAATAGGTAGGTAAATATTAATATGGACACTAAAGGCAGCAAAAAAAAAAAAACAATAAAAGAAATAAGTGGTCGCAATGTGGTAGAAAGAAACCAATATTAAGAAGACACTCATCTATCTTCCAAGATCAATAAAATTCACCAAGTTCAAATGAATAAAACATCCTGGATTTTTTTATACTTTTACCTTGTTACCTCAAGGGTAGGATTTTTGGTGACAGCTACATAACCAAATTAGATATGGAAGATACTATCAATAAAATATAAAGTATAAACAACAACTGAGGATGCAATTGCATTAGTGAACCTTCGAAGAATGCAAAAGTGACCAATATATCAACTAAAAACATAGAACTTACGGCAGTGATAGAAAAAGATTAAAACAATGGATGGTGCCTGTAATCTCTAACATCAGCATAGATATTTATATGTTATTCAACTTAAATAAATCGACTGGGAATACATAACTGACATAAAACAAGATGGGTATAAAGTGCATGCAGAAAACACCAACTGCCCCCACAACTCCCAACAAGGATTCACAAGATGATACAAACCATACATTTAAAAAATAAAATAAAAATAAAAGAAGGAGAAGATGATATATTAATTGTTGCGGTGCAATTCTATGTGCATTGTGTTATGATCATAATAGCTCGATTAATTCGAATAGCAGAAATATATGTACAGAAGGAAAGAACAATTATTCCTGCTGGCAGTGAAACCACCAAAAGTATCATAAAATTTGAATATATGTGTACCTCATCTAACATTGTCAGGAGTTTTGTCATCTTGTTCTGTAAATCCTGTCTTTCAGCGGGCGAGAGCTCGCTAGTGGAGTTGGATGTCGAATCTTGAGGGTTCGCAGGAATTCCATCTGTGGGAGGTAACACACCACCCTTCGATCCTCCATCAGTATCTTTGGACCCTGATATACCAACAGACATATTGAAGCTCTGACGCTTCTCCGAGTCCTGCTTCAGAGCCTTCCTAACATTAACAACCTCATCTAGCAGCTGCTGTGCTGCCTTTAAATATTTGGAGTTGGGAATTGTGCTAGAAAGACCTGCAAATCCATAGGATGGATCCGTATTCATCTGTTTAAGTGCAGCTGAACAATGATTGTTGCTGCCCAACATCTCCCCTTTTATTGGATGACCACCACCAGAATAAGCAGGTGAGAATTCAGCATTTCTCGACTGTTTGGTATGGGATCCATCATCCCTGCATAAGCCACCATCTCCTGAAGTCGATTGATGAGAACCCAAGAAAGAAATGTCCTCATTTGTATGACGGTGGTATTGGAATGAAGGAACTTGAATGGTTGATGGAATTTGTGTGCTGAGACTAAGAGATAATCCTTGTCCCTGAATGGCTGAAACATCAGGCCTCTGCGACTGAAAGCTCTGCCCACTCTGCAAGATGCCCAGTTGCGTTCGGAAATCCATGTGTGTTTCCTCCCTACCAGGATGGCGTACAAGATCATCTGTGTTGTCATTCATCTGCCCACTAATAGCTTGCATCGTTGTGAGTGCACCTGTTGGCTGCATGAACATCATCTCGTTTCTCCCATCCCGCCACACTCCATATGCCTGTTCTCCCAGACGTGAAGAAACAAGGTTTGACAGGATTCCTTGATGCGATGAGGCTGACACAGATGGCCCCACAGATGAATCTTGTGAGAGCATTGCAGTGGGGACAGGAAGCTCAATGCAATTCTGCTGAGGTTGAGAATTGCTTGCCAAGTGATCTGAATACGATCCAGCTGATGAATAGTTCATATATACCATGCTACTAGGAAGCGATGATTCTGGATATGGCGCATGTCCAGGATCTCCTAGATAAAGGGTTGGCATGACATCTCTCTGGTTGCTTGTATTGTAGTAAGTAGCCATTTCACTCAAATCACTATTGGTATAGAATCTTCCTTTTTATTCAATTGAGGATGAAGAACTAACTATCAACCCACTGCGGTAGCCTTCTCGTCACAAACAGATGGGCACACTCTCTGCACTTATTTCAATAGAAGATATCTGTCTGTTGCGATGAAACATGAGCAGAAAAGGGTAAGCAGCCAAGATAAACACCTTAATGGATTTAAGAATATGAAACATCAGATATTTACAGTTGCTGAAGAATTCATTGATGACAGGCAAGGACAAACACTATGAAGTATAGAATTTGGAAAAATGTCACAATAAAGTCATTTATCATTATTACAATACAACTCCAAATCATAAATTATTGCACCGCTAACTCTTTGGAAAAGAAAATGTTAAAAGACCTGAAAGTTCATCAATGGGAATCCTGAATAACTGAAATAAATGCTTCAGTTTCAGACATTTACCTCAACAAAGAGCACATTTTTACATTCAATCAGTTCAAGATTTTAACTGAAAAATGGATTTCCAAATGATTCTCGGCTAAATGAAAATGCTCAAAACAAATAAATTCAATCGCATAATCTCAATGGCCGGTATTATAACCCCATATCCTCCTGAAACATACAATATTGCCACAAATAAGAGATATTCTGCCTTCGGGTTGGAGGATTTGCTGATGAAAAGGGGGGAAAAGCCTAAATCTGGTCCATGTAAACATTTGACTCATCCATGAGGACAGTATTCTTACAATCAGTGGCTGTTAATGTCAACATAAAAATTGCCACTGGTTGTCTGAAGGTTTAAGCATTTCTGGTAATATCAAATTATACTTGTAATAAAAAAATAAAAATAAAAACAATTGAGAACACTCTGAGAAAAAAAAACCCACCTCTTTCAATCCTTCCTGGGTTTCTGTAAGAGGTTCAGCAGAAAAACAGAGCTTCCTAAGAGAGAATCCCTTCTCAACTATCATCTGTTGATGAACCCCAAACCCTTCCTATCCAAGAAACAAAATAAAAAGGCACAAATCCATCCAAAACCAATAAATCAAAAACTCTCCTTTCCGACAAGGAAAATAAGAACAGGCAAGTAGAAAATCACAGACCAAGTACCAGAAAAACAAAAAGCAAAACCCAGAACTAGAAGCAAAATCAAAACAGAAATGAAAGACGCAAGCAGGTCAAAAGACCAATCAAACCCCCAAACCCCAGAAACCCAACAACCCCAGAAACCAAAAATCCCAGATTCTACATATATTGCAAAATATCAGAGATGGAAAACACAAACAAGCAAACACACCCAGCCCTACAACCAGAAAGCCCGGATTTTCCGTAACAATCTTTCTCATGCATTAAAACCCATGCCAGGAAAAGGGCCTAATATAAAAAAAAAATTGCTTTTTTCTAATCAGAGAAGAAAAAAACATGAAAATTTCCATTCTTTCTAGGGAACTGAGTAGTAAAACAAGAAGGAACTACAATACCTTAAACAACTGGGTTTGTATCAGTTGTGGGGGGCAAGAAAGCTTGAATTGGTGGCCGATCCTCTGTAAGAATCCTCCCAAAACGGAGACAAACCGATCCCGAGATCCAAACAAGCCCTTTTCATCGAGCAAATACAAGAAAAAGAAAGAGAGTATTATATAAAAAAAAAATTAAAAACATACCACCCTCTTCAATATCATTATTTTATGACATATATTCTCTATCTCTATCCATCCATCCATGATCCAACCCATCATCAGACACTCCACCCTTCCACGTGAGAACCCAGCCATGAAGTCATTGCCCTTGCCCCCCTCTCTTTCCTACAATAGAGAGAGAGAGAGAGAGAGAGAGAGAGAGAGAGAGAAGGGGATACAGATGATAAAGCTTGAACAGTAAAAGGGGCTATTCCTTTCCTTTTCTCTGTTCTCTCTCTTTCTCTCTAACTTTTTGGTTCTCAGTTTCTCTCTCTTTGTCTATAATTTTTCCCTTTTTTTCTCTTTTTTGTTTTTCTTCTTCTACCTGCTTTTGTTGTTGTCACTGCCGTAGCTGTTGCTGTTGCTGTTAAGGCGTTCAATCTTCTAACCACCAGTAGGTAGACCTAAACCTCCCTTAAACCCATTTCTTCTCTTTGGTTCTTCTTCCTTCTTCTCTACATGTCTTTGTTCCCAACCATATGGAGATGTGTCACACCACAAACTACACCATATAATCTCTATCTCCTGATCCTTCTTCCTCCTCTTCCTTTTTGAAAAAAGAAAAATTCTGTCAGCTAATCAAGTGGAAAATGGAAAAGGTGTAATTTCAATGATTAAAGGGATAGGCTGCTGTGTTAGTCTTCTACAAAACCAAACTCAGTGTCATTGCCTCATTGGACTGTGATGCAGATGGTGTAAATCATGAAACCATGTTAAATTGTTAATTGGTCAATTATAACTATCCAGCTAGTAGCCATTTCTGGGAAATTGATTGTTATCAAGCAACTATTGAATGGGAAGAATTATCCTTCTCTTTCTGGAAATAAGTTATGATTGTCTACTCTTTGATTTTTTTGCTTTACTCACTTCAAAACATTGCTACAGAATTCATTCTTGTTTTTTGTAAAATGATTATGATGTATACAAAATTACAAACTAATGAAATTATTTGATTTTCTGATTTAGGGTGCTTTTGAGCTTTCACTTTGTAAATTTGGTACAACTCATTCCACTTGCCTTCTGTGAATTAGTCTCATTCAAATTTTATTTCAATTAGAGTGAATTCCAATGTTGAATCGATCACATTTAAGATATATAATTTTTCTAATTAAAGCACATCATATGTTCTAAAAGTGATAACACAGTGGTCATTCACCTCCTATCTGCGTTAATCATTTTTTTTTAACTATAAGTTTTGGAGTGCATAATTCAAGAGCTTAGACTTATTAATGGGGAGGCCAATGAATAGTTTTTATAAACTTTGAGCATGATGCACTTAAAAGTGGGATGTAACCACATAAACTCATTAAGCATAAATGAAGCAAGCTACGTGAATTCTTTTTTGTCATTCCTGTCTATTGGATAGGTTGCACTTCTTCGAATATCCATGTCTATCGTATATGAGTTCAAGCAAAATAAGTATAGGAATTAGGGCACAACTCAAGACTGTTTGGGAGACTAGCATAAAAGTCTAACCCTTAATCATCTACTCAAATGGTGATACGAAGGGCGACGTGTATATGTTTATAACCACTTTTTTTTTAATAGTTTTATATGGTTGGTATAAGACAAATTCACACAATTCTTCATTTAAGAATTTGTTTAACTACTATATAAAAAAAGGTAAGGTTCTATTTAAAATATGAAATGCTTTGATTTTATAAGTTAGTTAGGCAAGTGAGAATAAATAAAGTAGATATTGTAAAGATGGATGATATCACGATAAGGGTTTCTTTATGTGTTCTTATAAAAGATTCAAATACGTGTATTTCGTTGGTCACCTACATCACTTTAATCCTATGCGTGAAAAGTAGTAACATGAGAACAAGAGGTAATACTTTGAGATGCATATAGAAATTATTATTCTATGCTTATTAATGTGAATATATAGGTTTTTTTCTGTTTCTTTTTTGTTTTTTAGAATTCACAGGACACTAATACACTATAATGAATAGAGTTCACTCGGAGTCATAGTCCCCTCGTGAATTGGCACTCATTTAAGTTTTACTTTAATCGATTACTTTGCAAGTGGATTGAATACATGTGAAAACATGATTTATTTTATTGAAGTTATTAAATGCCATCAGTTATTTAGTACATATGTGTACATCTTCATTTATGATAATATAAATGAATGCCATGATTTTGTGGATATAAGAGTTATGAAATTGACTTGCACTCTATTTACAAAGGGCATGTTTTGTTAGAGAAATTCTAAGGATTCTTATATGAAATAATTATGAACTCTAGTCGTCTCTCAAGTAGTTTTCAAGGTAATCAACTATAATCCATTTATTTATGAAATAAAATGTTAAAATAAATAAGAGTTTTCAAGAGGTTGATTCTGAGAATTCTAGCATTCAAATTGAGATTTTCCAAATACTCTAAAAACAGGATAATACATAAGTGTCGAAATTTTTTAACGGTTGGAATTCTTGACAGAAATACCTTCACACAAATAAGACTAAGGTGAACGCCTTGCTTCTCATTTATGTGGAGGCGAAAATCCCTAACATGATTGCTTAACCCAACTCAAATGGATCCTAATCCATTGTTCGGTTTGACCTAACTCATTGGGCCGGCCGGGTTTGGGTTACATTTCCAGCTCAAGGATCACATGATTCGGAAATATAAATAAATAAAAGATATTTTTAGTACATTGTCCAAATTATAATTATTTTTTTTAACACGTGGGGCTGCACATTACAACATGAAGTGACTTAGTTACAAAAGGATGTAGCAAATTATTCTATCCTAGAAAAGGTTATAGCAATGCCTGTCGCTTGCAAGCCACACAAATGATAGGTCCTACTACAATGTTCCATGTGCGAAAAATCCTAGCCATCAAAGGCATTGATAATTAGCAATTCCATTAACTGAAAATGTGTAGTCATAGAAAATAAGGGCTCATTTTAGTGCTTTTATAATTTAAATAGACATTTGATACCCAAAATCTTTACTAAAAAGAAAAATGTTCTCTTTTGCAAATGGCTCATTAAATAGACCACCCACTAGAAGAGCTTCATGCACAAGAGACCAGCAACTAGAGACAAGCATCACTAGGTCATCTGTTTAGTAAAGTCTCTTAGCACCATCATTAATCCATCATCATCACTATTTTGACTCTTCACCTTTATATTATCTCATTTCAAGCCTGCTTAGTGAGGTGCATGAATATCTTATAGGCAAGTCTGCATCCTGTACAGCCTCTTTCAAAGTAAAGTGGGTCACGGTCACTGGAATGACCCACAAGGGGGAGAAGATGATGCAGGGAATCTTTTATATATCACATTTGATGAAGTTGTATCCTAATCTGTCGGTATCTTCTATTGAGTTTTCTTTTCGCTATCAAATATTTAAAGTGACAGACACTCTACTTGTCATTGTCTTTGATTTAGTGTGGTGGTGGTCGTTTGTTTGGAGGCATTTTTTACAAAAACTATACATATGTTGAGATTTGAGAATTATATCAGACGGCAATGTTAGTTGTTTTTTTTTACATTTAAAATTTCTTATTTTATAAGTGAGAAGTGATAATTCAATCAGGTGGATTGTCACTTTCGACTTATAGAATTCTCCAAATCTCAGATTTGAAAATATTGAAAATGGATACTTGAGCATTTGTGAACCCAATCAGGGGACAATATTTGGAAAAATCGAATATCCCTTCATATAGGAAAGATGGATATGGGCATTTCTTGGGTGAATTTTATCCTCATAATGATTCAATATCCAATATTAGATGTCTTTAACAGAATCAACATCTTACATACCAATAGAAGTACTCCATCTATTTTAACCACTGATGTCGATTGAATGGGTATAATAATTAACCTGCATCATGTCCGTTAATTACCCTACTCATCCAACCATCGACCTCTCCTGGGGGACCCAGGTGAATCACTTTTCTTCAGCTTAAGAGAAATCCAGACCTAGGTTTACATGATTTAAAGTTGTTAAGGGCATATAAAATCTACCCGACTAATTTGGTTTATATGCTAAGAATATAAGAGACCTAAGCCAATCACCCAACGGCGGCCTAAAGTAACTTAGTGAAGAAATTTCAATGACTGGACAATCCTGACCTTTAGTTTTGAGTTTTTGATTATTTGTTATTTCTTTTAAAAAATTCTTAAAAGAGAAGTGGAGGCAAGGTCTTTCTCTCCTTATTTGGATGAGTAGTGAATTGAATTGAGATGACGTAAAGCCTTTATAATCTAGATAAGAAAAGACTATGGGTCATATCAATTCAACTCACTACTCATCCAAACAGATAGGGCCACCTGCTATAAAAGAATATAAATAGAAGGTCCACCACATCATTGCAAAGGGGCTTTCAAAAATTTCGGAGGAGACCATGGCCATCCCCTGCACCTTCCTCAGTTCCACCCTTGGAAGAGAAGTTATAAGATTCATAGGAACACTGTGAATTGCAGTAAATAGCATATAACCATTGTCACAAACATTGTTGATATCCAAAATAATTTAATAGTTTGACAAGAAAATGGCTTGGTATCACTAGTTTAAAGCATTATGATGTAATGAGGATCATGCAATATCTTTCAATATTTTTTGTGGGTTTGATCTAACATGCATGTTTATATTTTTTAATATATGTTCTTAAAAAATATAATATTTACCTTTTCTACCATGTAAATTATTTTTATCTTTAGCAATTAAAAAAAACTGATAACATGACTTCAAAAACTGATAAAATCCAATTTTTAGACATCTCCCAAAAATTTTGACAACAAAGTTGCTGTGAAATTTTTTTTTTTTTGACAATTCTAAAGTGGTGATGAGTCCACATCACACATAGTTTGATATCTTCAGACTCTTCTGCACATGTGCCACATGTTCAATGAATGAAATGTTGATAACAAGGGAAATAAAAGGTTGAAACACCCCCACATTCCTGAAAGCATATTCTTATACATGTAAGAAAAAAAAGCATGTAATAATGGATACAATTATCTTCATCTATCACATCTGGTTCCCAAGTAATAAAACAAAAGCAATAGCACATGGCCATCTGTAGTAGCCATGTATGGGCATTATTGGTATTTTTGCTGAGTTCCAAGTCATGCATTTAACCCTTTAATTTGAGGGTCGCCTTCACCATTTTGTTCCTTTCATGTTGAAGGCGACTCCTCAACACCCAACTCGGAACCACTGCATCATGCAGATCCTAGGATGTAACACTCCTTTGCTAAATAACTGCTCTGCAGCTCTTTTTTATGTTGTAAATGGCCTGCTACAGCAATCACTCCCATTGCATTGAGTAGCTAATGACTTGCTATTTCCTATGCTCCACGTCCTGTATCCTCCTTTCTCTGGCACACTTTCTTGTATTGAAATGGACGTTTCTTCTATTGTATCTTTAGATTTTTTTTTTCCCTAGTCCTAGATAAAGATGTTCCTTCAAACAATGGTTGTCACACCAAACAATACCATGTATATGTTCGTTATCAGAGGCCAGTATATTAAAATCTGAGAGGAACGTGTGCTTTATAACTCCCTTATAAACTACTATGTCTGAGTATGAAAAAGATATTGATAGGCACCTTGATTTGCAAACTGGAATGTAAGTTATATTTAAATGGTGAGAACAATCATAGTCATGAGGAGTTGTCAAGTTCTTTTCATGAGAGAGAAGGCCCTACACATTGTAGTGATTTGATTTTAGATATTGGACAAGTACATGAAATTTGAAGCATTAGGCAACACATTTTAATATACATCTTTTGTGATCTTAATTGATGGTTAAAAGATACTTAGATAGGTGACAATTGAGACTACCCAGCCATCACCCTTCAAATCAAAACTCCTTCTAAATTCGAATGCTTTCAGTATCTCCACCTTTATCTTTCACCTCCAATCCTTTTAATAATTTATAACCCCAACCAACTGCACATCAACTTGAACCCGCAAAAAGTTACAGGCAAACCCCCAAATTACTGAAAATCCGATTTAAATTACACAAGAAGAATCTGATTAGTTTGGATGGAATTTGGCTTAGGGGTTTCCAACATGATCCTAGGATGAAGGGGTGAACCTAAACCACTCCCCAAAAACCAAAGCCCCATTATCAAAGGTGGGCCCCACATATCAGTGCATCCAACCATGTTGTTTTGTCCTCTTTTGTTTTTTCCCTTCTTCTGCTTTGGCTTGGTTAGTGGTCCCCTGCAAAAGAGCGTTGGGAAATCGTGCCACAGGAGCTCCTTTATTCTGACTGTCGTGGACTTGCATTTTATCCAACCCGACACGGCTTCAGAGATCTAGGGATGGGAATTGGGCTGCAGCTGCAATAGAACTATAGAAGGTAGGGGGTGTGGGGCACAGACTTAGGGAAGCGTGGCCTGTGTGATTTTAACACATTCAATTCAAAGGCCTCTTTTGATTGGGCAGTGAAAAGCTCTGTCTTGTATGAGGCTAGCCAATGAGAAATCGACACGCTTTTTACAAAAAGCGCTAGGCTTTTTGGACAGTGGAGTTGGGACAAGGAAGAGATCGATCGTCTTTAATACGGTCATGATCAATCATTTAACGGTGATTATTTTAAAGAGGAAGAAGGCTTCTTGAATGGAATATCCACTGCCCCTGCCAGATTGAGATGAAATGATGATGATCCATGTGTTGTACGGATGTTGTGTCTACGTGGTTGCATGTAACTCAATCCTTTTAGCCATTCATTTGGTGGGGGGGTTTGGTGTTGTTTAAGGGCTTATCACGTTCCTTTATTTTTTTTTAATTATTTTAATTCTTATTTTGTCTCTCCCTGGCCCTATCTTTTTTATATATCAATCGTTTTAGGCCACATCGGTTGTATTTTGAGCTCAACAATTATGTAAATGAGTATCTAATTCTCTTATTATCTAAAAGATTTTAATCCATTAAAAATTAAATTTAAGTACTTATTTAACCTTACTAGTATGAGCCCGATTCTAACTTAGTTTTGACACGTGGGTCCGGCTCAATTTTTTAGAATACCTCCTAACGATTGGGTTTTTTCCCATATCATTTCTTACTTACCTGCCCACATATAAAATTGATTCCGATTCCAATTCCAACTTTTTATTAACGGTTTCAATTTTCGGTCAAGAAAATTGGTTTCGATTCCAACTTCTCATTAACGGTTCCAGTTCAGGGGATCCGGACCAGAACTTGCCCGTTTACATCCCTATAGCTCAACTTTTACTTGAAGTGAAAGTTGGCAGAATGCTATTATTAATAAAGAAGTTGATTTTGATGACAATTTGAATCTTGGAGGTGCCTTCGCCAGTTTATCAATTGTCATCGTGGAGGTGCCTTCGCCAGTTTATCCAAGAATTAGCGGACCTACATTTGAAATCTGCATGATAGGAAAATCAAACCTCCCTTTGCATTAGTTTTGACCGATATGCCCATTGTTGAATTAACCATGTCTAAAACACATGACTTGACTTTCAGTTTTCAGATGTACGAAAATGAGTCTTAAGTACTTTCGTGCATGCTAATGAGCAACGAATGTAATGTTAATCATGCCCAAGCATTGGTCCGCCCATTATTATATCAATGGCGCAAACCTTGGTGATCATGTACAAAAATAAACAAGCTCATCAGTCAGGTTATGCACTACATATTAAAATAAAATTACACTAATACAAAAATATACACTAAAGGGGCATTTGTTTGGAGGGATTTCTAACTGAAAAATTTATACTAGAGATTTTTTTGATAGAAATATTAATTGTGACAAATGATTTGAATTTTCTTTATTATTAGGATTCCAAGAACTCAATCCTTTTGAAATAAAACACAATTTTAACCAGCTTTTTTTAATTTTTGTTCTCAATATCCACATTAAAAGAAAAAACATGCATAACTTCTATTTTTCTAATTTTTACATATATATTTTTTTAATCTTATTATGCCGAAACCTTTCTCCAAAAAGCTTAACCGTAATTTCGAAACACCGAGATATTTCATCTAAGAGGCTAGACCAAAAGGATGACCAAAATGAAATTGACAACTATATTTCTGGCTTTTTAAATTCTACAAATTACATCTTTTAAAATATTAAGATGTATTTTGAAAATTTTAAAAATTTACTGGAGAAAGCACCTGGATAACTTAAAATCTGCCGACCAAAAACCTTCTAAATTCCAGCGAACAAACACAATCTCAACAACACAACTGATAGCAATATTGAAACTTGTCATGGTTTCACTCAATTAAAAAGCATACCTCCTGAAAAGCAAACTTACTGCTTTTCTTAATATCATATATATATTGGCTACATGGTTTCTGGCCTTTTACTCCATGATACACCCATTCATTGGATGGGCAAAATCGCTCCTTTCTCCTCATCCGCGTGGAGCACAAGCAACAGCTAACCATGATAATAAATCCAATAGTTTAAAGCTCTCTGTTTATATAAAAAAATACATCAATATAGAATTCCTGTTCTAGAGTCTTGTTTTATTGTTAAATTATTGTTGGGCAATGCATTTAATTAGGACGCGTCAGCAGTTGGTGGAGTCTTTAGACCTAACCTCGTGAATTAAGTCTGTGGGCCATCTCCAAAGCCGGCCTGCTAAAACAAACCCAATAGCGGACTTCCCAATTAAGTCCTTTTTTTATAATCTAATACTATAGTTGTAGTTAAGAATGTTATCTAATTGCCAACTGTAGGTAACTACAGATTAAGATATTCCTTTTGGAGAGAGGGAATATGGTTCTTTATTGTCATGTAGGTGGGGATGGGGCCCACATTTGACTTGTTTAGATTGTTGAGATCATGGGACTCAACTCATGATTGAATTCAACTATTGCAGAAGTAAGTATCCAATTGTCAGTATAAAAAATTAAGGAGTGGTTTTGTTTCAGTCTTTCGGGAAGGAAAACTAATTCCGAGCAAGGAATTTTTGTTTTTCTTTACCCCTAGGACTCGAGAAGATTTCGATCCTGGCGGTTCAAAACAAGGGACCCTACCTTTAGACGGCATAGATCAAAATCTAACTACACCACACTCGTGCAGGGTCAAGAAAGGAAACTACTGATTAAGTTTTTCTTGTGTATATGTAATGAAAACAGATCCCTTGTTTCGTCCAAACAGGAGAGTCCTGTTTGGACGAATCAAGAGCCGCCACATGTGGGGTGGAAGAAAGTGAATATGCTTTTCTCTTTTTTCTCTTTCCTCCGCCCCCATGCATGGCGGCCCTAATTTTATCCAAACAGGACTCCCCTGTTTAGAGGAATCCGGGTATATAATTAACCAAGTACCCCCTCCATTATTCACTTTCGTGTAAAACAAATCCCCCCTAATCCAATGGTAGATTTCACACGTAAAATATGCACTACAAAAGTACGCAATGTGAAATCCATGGATGCTTTCGGTTGAGTGGAATTCTGTCGGTAGAAATTGCATTTGGCAGCATCTTGCTCATCTGCCTCACCGTGTCATGCATTCCACCATTGTCACACCAAAGGTGGTCCAAGGAAGTACGTTGCATTTATTAGACTTTGTGGTTGTATCTTACTATCTTGCAATAAACATTTAGTCCACAGCCAGAATTAACTAGCCTACTAGCCACTACAAGAGGATGGATAGTCAAAAGCAATTGATATTGAGCCTTTGTTGTTGTATCTTGCTATAAAAATTTAGTCCCCAGCCAAAATTAACTATCCCACTACAAGAGGATGGATAGTCAAAAGCAATTGTTATTACAAAACTAAGGATAAAGTCGCCCATATGGTCCCTCGCTTTCCCCTGTATCCCTGACCTCTTTGTGGTGATTCAAAGCCATCGCTCTCGCAGTGGATTCTGCTTAAGAGTAATTCGATATTTAGCATTTGAGTTAGCAATATAGATTAAATTTTAGGAAAAATATAGTTCTTGGGTCATGCACTAGGGTCGAGGGTGAATAACTAAACGTGTGCACGATCGGAGATGATGCCGTGAGGCTGGTTATTGCCAGATAATGTTTTCTCTTTAGATCTCTATACTTTATGTATTTTTCATACATCTCATCATCCATATATATACTACTCTTAGATATCGAATTTACCCATGGAAGTATGGAAAATGGCCTTCCCATTAAGCAAAATGCGTGAGTGCAAAGAATTATGGTTTACTATGTGATAAAATCATTGTGGGGTCCACACGGTCCAACACGGGGCGCCGGGTGATAACTAATTTATTTCCTCAAGACTTGCCTCAAATCTTTCCTGAATCGAACAACCTCTTATTATTGTAATTATTAAAGAAACTTGTTCTCAAATAGAAATAAATAATGAAAAAGTTAGAAAAAAATTAAATACACATAGGACAAGAAGGGGATGAGAGAGTCTATAGACATACTAAAAAGAAGGGTCTTTTGGCTGGAAGTCCCTCGTAACATAACTTTGTTGTTAACCGTCCAAAAAAAAAAAAAGTCATACAACCAAAGGTTCCTCTCACACTTATGGGTACCTGAAAAAACCAATTTACCCCTCTCTAAATTGTCGCCTTGGTGTAAAGATCCGAGTTCGATACGAGCAGGGCCGTCTCGAGACAATATGTGGCCCAGGCGAAAGTATAAACGAGGTCCCTAACTTCTATGTGTAACATGAGAAAACCCTCGTCCTTAATCCGGACTTGGGACCGGCAATGTACACTATGAGTAGTACATTGGCGGACTTAAAAAAAAATTTGGGTTTTTTTTTTTTATTTTGGGTTTTTGTTTTTTTAGAGCTTGTTGAGGGATTTATTTTTTTAAGTGAATTTAACCTTTCTTGCCTTTTGTGATGCAAACTTATTGATCAAGTTTTCGTATTCAAGGTTTTCCAAAATTTTCTTCTTAATAAATAAAATGGCTAACCCGCTTAATCTCTCTTCTAACATAGTTGATCATAAATAAGATTTTATTAACTTTAATTTCGAAAAACTTCTTTCGGTGGAAGCAACTGTAACATGTACTGTTAATAGTATTCAATAAGCAATATATGAGTTTGGAAAAGACTCAATAGTATCCTAATTAGTGGACCCCATGAGTCAAGGTTGATTTGAAATACCATTTTATGAAAAATAGGGTATTTTTTTTTATAAAAAAAGGACTTATTTGTAATTCTGATTTTATGAAATTTTTCCAATGATGGAATTTTTCGATGATTTCAGTTTCATTAGAAAACGGGTCAAATTGTGATCAATTTTCTCTTCTAACTTGAGTTCATTTGAATTCATTTCAGATGATTCCCAGCTAGATTTGATACCTATAAAAACGTACTTATTTTAGAATACTTTTATTTTTCCTGTGAGATTTTCAAATGTACCATGATTTTCTCTGAGCCCTCTCATGGTGAGGCCCCCACCACTTGCTTCACCTGTTTATATGGTGAGCCGGCCCTGGATACGAGAGCATGGTCGAGGAGCGCGAGCCACGCGCCTATTGCTATCATGCGCTCTTAGAGAGATGCGACAGGGAGCGGGTGACATTTGGATCTTTGTAAACCACGTGCAAGTAAATTTATTTACATGTGAAGCGTTTAAAAGATGAGTGACCATGAGTTACACTCCTACAGGGAGCGGGTGGGGGCCACATCTGATGACGAAATCATCATCAAAGAAATGGCACAGTGCCTGATATGAGATTTTAGAGCTTGCATCTTGAGTATCTAACTCCCATCTCATCATGAGTACCATCTCAGTAAATCAATCATTTGGACACGTGGCATACTGATGCGCCCACCCACCCCAACCGTCGCATGATAGTTTCTCCAATGGTTCAAGAATCAAATAAAAAAAGGGCCCACTCTAAACAATGGACGACCATATCAGATGCTTTTGAAATGAGATGATGCAATTATGTAAATCTCAAAATACACAAAGTCGGTAGCATTTATTAGAAAAAACCCAGATTATGAGGTTGATTTTTGTAAATTTATCTGAGTCTTTGATAAATTTATCTGTGTTTTTGTCAAAAATATCTAAGTTTCTAACAAATTTATCTGAGTTTCTAACAAATTTATCTGAGTTTCTAACAAATTTATTTGAATTTTTGACAAATTTATCTGAGTTTTTATGAAATTTATCTGAATTTTCGTCAAATTTATCTGAGTTTTTGTGAAATTTATCTGATTTTTCGAAAAATTTATCTGAGTTCTGGCCAAATTTATCTGAGTTTTTGGCTATTTATCTGAGTTCTAATACAAATTTATCTGAGTTCTAAACAAATCTATCTGAGTTTTTTGCGACCAACCTCATGGTCATTTGAAGCAGAAACCTGAATTGCTGAAGCGGATGACATCTTGTCAGAGACTTCTATGGAAGAAACTTCCAAAAAGCCTATGTAATCATGTTCTTGTAGCCGAGACATTAAACTCCAAGCAAACAGAGAGTGACTCTTCTCAGAGGAATTTCCACAAACATGTAATAAGCAAGCCTTGCAGAAACTGAGAAACCGGATCCGTGTGCATCATCTTTTGTCAATCATTATAGCCATAGGAATGGGTCTCGTTCTCGGTAAAACACATAATTCAACATGTCTTCATAATTCATACATATTCCTCCTGCTATAGAATGAGGTGTAAAACAATTTCTCGGACCCATTATCCAATAGCAATAATCTCTACATTTGCTGTTTGGAACTATGGAGCACTTAACCCAAGATCTTGTCTACCAAAATAATAAAAATAAAAAGCAAACCTAAATTGTTGATCACAAAGCATTCAATCACCGTTTGGTCATCTCATCTCATCTCCTTCTTTATTATGCCCAGGTAAGACATAACCCATCAAGACCTGAGATTGAGAGAGAGAGAGGGCAGACCCTTATTCCTTTTTTTATTTACTAGGGAATGATAGAGACAGAGGGTGGGAGAAGGAGAATAAGAAGCACCCGGCAGCAAGAAATCACAGATCTATCCAAGTGAGATGGAGACGATCAATTGGACGAGACCAAGAGACGCTTGGCTGGACTGGTGACTGGTCTCCTCCCTCGTTACTCTTCTACTATATGCCTTGCGTCCGATGGCAAACAGTTTCAGGGCCATTTTTGTCCTAAAAAATTAAAACATATGGGCTCAGGGACCTAAGGCTATAAAAAGTCTAGCTAAGTGGACCATAAGCTTTTTAAAAATTTTCCTTCGACTGAAGGCTGGAAAAATTCAATTTTAGAGACCTTTCGCTAATTTTACCCTTAAAAAAAAATCATATAAAAAACAGGTGACCGTGACCGAACCCAATTCTCATTCATGAGGTTAGGTTAACCCAGCTACAATCTGGTCACTTTTAGAACAAGAAACAAGAAAGTCCCCCAACAAAGGTAGGATAGTTGGGTTGGGGAAGCATCATTAGCTATCACCCAATAAAACAGCTAAGATATGATAGGCTAGGAATAAAAAAGAAAGAAAAAAAAAAAAAAACAGCAATGAAGAGTTTTGCTTCGTTTTTTTTTGGGTAAAAAGAACAATGAAGATTGAAGAGTAAACTTAAATAGAAGCGGTTGTTTAAACACCACACCCCAACGAGAAAAACAAAACTCAATAGGAACAGCCATTCAGTCAAGCATAGCTGCATAGGCAGCTGGGTATTGCATTAATGGCTCCCCTTTGTATCAGCAGCTGTCGGCAGAGTTAAGCATAGGAAATTGAAGTATACTGTATCATAGCATTCACTCCTCTTCCAATCAGCAGCTGTTGCCTGCAGGTACAGAAGTCAAAATTAACAGTTTCGGGACTGGCGTTTCTGCTGTGTCCAACTCGACCTTACCTAAACATAAGAAGAAAAAAAAGAGATGAAAATTTGAGTAAACATATACAAGTTCTACTATATTTCAAAATGATCAAATAACCGCACATGCAACATCTTTATCATACTTTTTCTTGCTTGTAACAGACTGATGTGCCCGGAATTCTCACTTCTTTTTCTTGTTTGTTATAAAGTGGGATGAAGCATCTTCTTACATTTTGTCAGTTAGTAAGTCCCAAAAACTTGGCATATGTTCTGTGAATGATTATCCAATAAAAAAAAATACAAAAAGATTATAGGAATTGGAGGATCTAAATCTAATTTGGTGCATGCCGTAATGACAGCTTAATTATTATAAGTTTTATGACACATATGTCGGGCTTTTTTATTTTGCCATATTAAAAAGAGTTTGATGGATTATTTCAATTAACCAACTCTGTTTGTTAGTTCTACTTGGAGAAAGATCATATATATATATATATAAATCCTAATAAGAACTTAATATCCATCCTATCAAAATAAATGTAAATAAATTAGTTAATATGAAAATAGTGTATAAATCAAAGTCTATAATCATGATAAAATGATTTGGGATGTCATGAAACTTATTGTTGAATGAATTTCATATAGTTGGCTCTTCTACATTCTACATTCTACATTCTAGTAGGTCGTCAGCATAATAGCATGGCTTTTGGCCGAATTACGAGACGGGAGACACGGCTGCTGAAAGTTGGCCGAGAAATAATGAAAGATGATAGGTGTAATTCGATTGGTGTGTATTCAATGAGTTCATACCACATTGGCTTGGCGCTCTTTCTTTCAAATGTTTGAAAAGTAGGGCAAATCATGAATGGTGTTAACATTCCTAGGCTTAACCATGGACCCAACTTTTAAAAATTTTAAATTGTGGACATGGTAAAATTGTACACTCCTCGATCTTATGATTATGGTTAGTTCTACTTTCATATTTGAGTGAGATCTGGTAATATAAAATATAAAATAATTATATTTATTTTGAATAGTTTATATTTTTATTCATGAGTTTCACTATAGACCTCATAATAACTTATCATGAGATCAAATGTGATGATTCATATTTGTGAACATTTTTTCCCCAATAAAGACCAATAAAGAGACTTATCAACATTATTGCATATGATTGTGCAACAAATATTCAAACATAGGACAATATATGTGTTTAGGGGCATTTGTTTGCTGAATCTTAGAGAATTCATGTCAAGGATAGCAGTGATTTTCCCCTAATGCTATCTCATAGTGGATTTTTCGAATTGTTGGATATAACCCAACATGTAGGATGTTGAAATTTCAAGAATTTGAAAAGGTCAGATTTGACATTTCATAAAAATAATTGTAGGAATTTTCTGAATCAAATTAACAAAAAATCTTAGAAATCTCATAGGCACATTACTATTAAGAAATTTGTAACGCGTAGAATTTCCATCAAACTTTCTTGCAAACAAATGCCCGTAAAGCATATGGCATGATGTTAGTTCTATCATTAATAAAAGAAAATTGATATTGGCACTCCATTTTTTTATGGAGGTACTCATTTTCAATATAACTGGTGAGAAAAAAAATTAGCTTTGAATTGGAGTGCCTCCATAAAAAAAAGGAGTGCCAATATCAAGTTCATAATAATAATATGATAGTCTAAATAATCTATGTTAGAAAATCAGTCTCATCAATTGTTTTTTGCTATTTTGATCAACGACGGAGATTCTTACACTTTTTTTAAGAAGTACAACTTATCCGAATATTTGATTCATGAGAAGTTTTGATGATGATGATAATACTTAATTGTCCACTTTTATATTTCTAGATCAAGTTCTTGGTAATGTTTAAAGAGTTATCCCCTACTTTCATACACTAATTTAATGAAATCTCTATTTTTGATGTGTCACTTGCCAAGACATTCATCCACATGTCCATTATTTTTATCTGCCACTAACACGAAGTGACTCTGCCAAGATAATATTCACTTTACAAAAAAATGACAATATGGATAATTAACATAGTCATTGGGAATTAGGAGTTGCCTAATTAGTTGGGTACCCCATTTCTCAGCCAACTACGTACAGGTGGGTCAATGGGCTCCTATTCCAGTGCAAGCCGGCAAGCAGGCAGTTTTTCCCCTCTTTCCCTATTTGGGCAAACTTTTCTCCCTATTTCAAAAACTCTTACCCACTTGGTTGGGTTAAAAATAAAGGTCACTGGTCAATCAGATCTTCCCTTTGTTATGACAGTAACATCACTATTTCATCATTCAATACCATAACAAAAGCACATGTAATTTTAGAAGCCATTAAACTTTGAGGCCTAGAGATGAAGGATTAGAATAATTTGATCAGAGATTAACGGTCACGGTCATTTGATCACACTGATGTTAGGCCGTTAGATTAAGATTTAGGAGTATTTGATCATATTTCTAATATTTTGAATTTCTCACTATATCTAACAGGTTCTTATAATTGCTACTAGTGGAATAAAACCTAAATTGACCTTTCGGTGGCATTAAACGCTATGGTCTGGTCTTTCTCTCTTTAGTGCCCGTGGTGTGGTGGGCCCCTCGCTTTGCGTGGGAATCTAACCAAAGTTGCATCGTAGGCGTGACTCCAAATCAGGTGGGGCCCGCATTTTATTGGCGTTAGCTTGCTTCCGTAACAAGCCGCGTTTGCAATTTGCATAGTCCTGGAACTGGAGCTGGATGAAATGAATGGATATGGAGGTCACATATTCCTTCATCTATGTCTCACAGGAGGGTGTAATTTTATCTGGGTCCTGTGGGTGTGGAATTTTTGGTAAGTTCCTTTAATTTATAGACTAATGTTTTGGTGGACGACTGAGATTGAAAATCTGACAACCTCGGACTCTTGTAGGTGAAATTGTGTACTCAAAATTCTAGCACTATGTGTGTTAGTATTATAAATACATATTTAGTGATTGATTTTTGGGTCTTTTAGTTGAAAGTATCACTCTCGACTTGTAGCTCAACTCATCATGAAAAAAGTAAAACGAAAAAAGAATTTTGGGACCTACTTTGGATTACATGCGAAAGAAAAGAGAGAGAGAGATACAAGAGCTATTTTGATGCTTCATATATTATCTTACTTCTGACTTCTTAATATCATTTATTTTTGAGTGATTTGAATTTTAGAGCCAGGCTCCATGAAGAATTTATTGTGCTAGCATCCTATAATTTCTTGATACCAACGAACTTTTCTTTTCTCCAACCATAGTTCCAACTTCTTTATTACATTATCACCCGCCAACAGAATATGTTTAGACACATATCTTATATTGGAAAGACCATCTTAGAATGTGAGTTATCTTTCAATCTAACTAATTAGGCTCATCTCTTTTACCAAAAAAAAAAAAAAAAAGCCTAATTAGGCTCATCTCTTACAAGGAAAAGTTGTAATATGCATGTAAAGAACAATCAAAATAGATGAAACAAATGAACGATCAGAAGTTTAAGAATGGCGTGTTGGGGAAGGACCTGATTTTTACTTAAAGAGTGTTTTTTGGTAATTGTATCGAGCTTTCTTCAATCTTAAGAAAGAACAAATTATATATTCAGATATATAACTTGTGAAACTCAAACTCTAAATAGTGAGATTCAGCTTTCTTTTGCATTAGATGCCGCATATTGCCAACCATGTAAATTCTTTATTTGATTTTTCCTTTTGTGGTTTGTTTGATTACAAAATTTCCGCTTCTTCTCCTAAAAGGAATGGATGGTACTTCCGAGAGGGTTAAATGGATGGATGGAAATAGTAGAGACAGTTGTTGGATTCAATTGATGGTGAGGTTGACTGTACTGTACCCATTTGATTTCAGGGATTTGCGTAATCCACTCAAGGAGGACCCACTATTTTAATTGTATGAGTGTAGGGTGAATGAGTTAGGTGTCCCAGACATACAATGAAATCAGCCCACCATTGAACCATTCAAACTAACTGATTATGTAAAGACTTTTCCAATGAGCAAGATTTACAAACTGAAACAGATAATTATGGCTAAATAGACCTAAAGTACTGTGTTGTTAGTAATTCCATTTTGAAACATGAAAGTGTAACTTCTAAAACATCATTTTAAAATTGAATTATTAGTTTAAGTACTTTGTATATTTTGTATGATCAGTTCTTTTCTTTTTGGGATATTTTACAATTTTTTCTTTCATACCTTAAGAATGATCTAATAATGATGCCATGTTCGTGTCACGGTTAAGCTGGAATGATCCCCTGTTGAACAAGATTAAAAAGGTATTATCTTTTGTCCCATTTCAAAATATCATGTAAAAGTTTATAACTTGATCAGGTTTGGTTAATTAACTTAGTTTAATTGTATGGTCATACATTGTGCAAACTCATTGTAATAAAGTTTAATGGTGATTCATCTTCAGATGAATGTCAAATTAGGGTGAGCACAAATTCATGAGAGGTGGCTGTGTGTGAATTGTGAAATTCTGCCATTGAATGGGCCTGCCCCGTTCTAAATTTGTATCCGAAACTTAGTGCCAGCCTGTTGCTATCTTACTTCTTTTGTTTTTCTATTGAGAAATGGTAAATGGGCATGGATCTAATTCCTATGCCAAACTAGTTTAGACCCAATGAAGATATCACTTGGGCCCACATCAGGTCCGGCAAAACTAAGCCCACCACCTCCCATAATAATGACTTCATCATAATTTTATATTTGTTCAACCATCCACCAGTTCCAAATTGAATGATAATGATCTTCACAAGGAAGCCCAAGGCTTTGACAGCATTCTCACTCCCAACTGAACCCAAATATAACGTTTACCAAATGATCCAAACAAATTGATTCCTCCCTCAGAAAAATATTGTCTTGAATTTCAAGCAAAGTTGGGCTTGCACTCCAGCAATTATGATTCCAACATGTGGGTTTTCTAGTATGCAATGTTTCTAAACAAGGGTTGTGGGCTTCTAAAGAAGATAATTCCATCCCAAAATTTTCATGTAATTTATCTTCTTCTAACAGTAGGCATCATAATTCCCAAGAAAAATCAAAAGTAGAGAGAAAGGTTACAGAGTGGGGAAACGTATTGTTTTCTCCCAGCGTGGATGATTAATGTGGTCAACTACACAGTACACACCCTCCATCTTATGAAGATTGAAGATCACCATGCAACAAAAAGAATAACCATAGATTGAAATTTTTTAGTGTCATATTACTTGATAGTACTATGGCATGCACGGCCAAGATTTTCAAGTTCTTCTAAATTTGATTTATGCTTGTTACACTTTTGTAGATAGATAGGTCGGTATCATTTATTCGACTAAAAAGAACAATTCATCATTTCAAAATAATAAAAGCCCAAATATTGGATTCACCAATGTTTCTACTTCAGTTATTGATACACTAGCTAGTTACCCAATCAAGACTTCCATAATTTTTTTACTACTTTAAGCAAATCAATCAGTGGGGTGTTTCTTTTCAAGGAAAACAAGAAACTGTCACTCACTCATGTCTTTTTGTCATTGATCATGTTAGCACCCACTTGCCACTTGGATGATTTTCAAGTTGAAGAGACAAAATTGCTGCTTCATAAATGGGGAGTTCACAAAAATCACTCCTTTAAAATGAAGTGTTCTTATTTTAGACGTCTCAAAGGATATTTTACAAGGTGGGCCTGACTTTTCAAATTATCAAATGGGGTTCATTTAAATATTGTTTTCATCACAAGAGAATTTTAAATTCAATGCCCTTTTTGGATGGTTTCAGAAGGCCTAGCAACTTCACCACCCACTACCTTTCCTTATCTCTTTCTTGTTACTTTCTTTAAAAAAATATAACAAATTGGGTGAGCTTGTCTCTGTTTTGGAAGACATGTTGGTTGTAGCATCTTGTGGTCACCAACAGTTCACCTTTCTCATTTGGAGTTGAACTCGGATTTAGGCCATAGATCACTAATGCAAGTTTTTTATATGCTACTTTTTCTGCACGAGGATGAGATCTGAAACCATATGATCAAACGTGCCAGAATAATAAAAAGTTTATTTGGACATATTTGTTGGCATGAATCTTGAACAAACCCCTATGTTACCCATTGAATATCACAAACCCTTATGTTATCTCCTTGAATATCACTCATACTCAAAGGGTAACATAGGGGTTTGTCCAAGATTCATGCCAAAAAATATGTCCAAGTAGCATTACTCTTTGGGAATAAATTTCAGTTTGTGCTTGTATTGGGCCTGGGTTATGCTCAGGCTACGATATAAAAACTCACATGAACTTTGGGTCGGGTACTTGAATTCGACCCGGGTAGTAGACATTTCTATTATAAACATGTCTTATGTTTAGAGAGAGCGACACACACCAAATAAATCAATAGCCATGATGATTGATACATGAATGGATAGTTTCAAACATGGTTTAAAATCTCGGTCTCGGTCGCGGTACCGGCCGGGCCGAAAAACCAATATCGTCGCGGATATCGGTCCGTCGCGGTCGTCGCGGTGTGAAATTTTTTTAATCCAAAATAATTCGCAAAAATATCCAAAAAATCCATAATATTAGAAAATACTGAAAAACAATATTTTTTCCATTAGTAACAACAATAAATCAAAATCTCGGTCACCTTAAGTTATGAGTCTTGTCTGTGTCGCTGTTCGCTTTCTTCTCCAGTATTTTATATAATGCAGCAATTATTGATGCTCATGATCAATAAGATGAAATATCATAAATTTGACATAATGCAACCATAATTTTGGGCAAAAACTTACACTTTTTTGTTCCAAAAGTATAGATCTATTTTAAACTAACACATTATCAATGCATTTGAACACTAATGTGGAAAAATGTAATTGATTTCAAGAAAAGTCCCAAATTTTGGAAATAAAAATTTTTCAATCTACACTTTAAAATACTAGATCTAGGGAAAAATAAGTGAGTAACATCAAATCTAACTCAATATAAAGCCTTTTGGTTCATGAATTAGTGTATTACACAATCTTTACTAGTATATCATTCCAAACATAATTAAATAGGTTTAATATCATATCTAGCAACTTATGATAATAATAGACATCCAAGCACAAAAAAGGAAAGACAATTAGCAAAAGAGTCTGAGCTATCATGGTCAAGTAAGATCCTTTTGTCTTCATGATTGCCACTTCTTTAAAATATGCGCTTCATGAAGGGGGTCCGGGGGTATCCCCCGGTGGGGATCGAGCTGATATGCGCTTCATCAAATTAGGTTTGGGGGTATTTTATATAATATTGGCCGATATTTTAAAAATATCGGCCGATATCTCGTTACGGATGAGATGAACTTCATCTCGGCCGAAATATCACGATATTTTGGCGATTTGGAGGCCGATATAACCGAGACCGATATCACAGTGAGATATTGGCTCGTTACCAGCCAATACCGGTTCATATCGTCCGATTTTTAAAACCATGATTTCAAAACCTTGAATTAGGTAGCTAGAAATAACTAACCAAATTGATTTTGTGGGGACACTGTTGACCACAGTGCTTGCATATATATAAATATGACGTATGAGAGCTGGGCCAATGGAAACTAGATTCAAGACTGTTGTTGGCATGATCCGTAGAAGCAATAAAGACAGGAAACAGGTTGGGTTTGAGCTTTGAAGGCTAGCTGGACCCTACTGTTTTTCTGTCGGGTTGGAACTGTGGTTATCAGATCACAGGCTGGTCTCAGTTTCATTGCATAAATGAGTGGGGCCTGGCTCAATCCAACTGACTTCAAGTCTAGCAATAGATTGTTGAGGTTGGGTTGGAGCTGATGCTATGTAGTCAAGTTCAAGTCTAGTTTGTTTATGGGTGATGAGTAGGGTTAGGGCCTGAGAGATTGTCCCATTTAACAAAAGGATCAGACTCTTGTTTTAGCCATGACCCCAGAACAGTATTTGTTAGAGGCTTTATTGATGCAAGTAGAAGCCACAAGTTCTGCAGAGTTTCCTAGATTGGAAGACTCATATAATAATTCTCCCAAAAACCTTCTAAATAGATAGTTAAGAACAGCTAAAACAACAAAGAATTGGAAAAAAATAAATAAATGTCCATGATCTTCCAAGGCTGTAAAAGGGACCCCTGTTAATTCATTCATGCTAATCAATACAAATTTCATAAATAGGATTTTATGTTCAGCAATAATCAATCCAAACATCCTCCTATTACAACAAACTCAATTAAGCAATACACACATTACTGAAAAATGATAGAATTTCATTTGTAACTACATCAGCATTCTCTTGCTGGATATAGTGGTGCCCATCAATGATAACAACTTCCACGTTTGGCACTAAACTCTTGAAAACATCTCCCAGGATATAATCCTTTGTGCCAAATGACTGAAATCCAATATCCTTGTCGCCAGTAATAAATTTTGTTGGAACATCAATCTTTGCTCCATCCCATGGTGCAAGAAGCTCCCAATTCCTGCATAATCAATTGAAAAAATAAGTTTTGGCTCTAACCGTCAACAACATATATATAGATATGTAGTACGTACGTTAATAAGAACGAAGTAACTTGAAACTTTCAAACAGGTAACTATAAAAATAACACAAGCATAGAAATTAAAAACGAGAGGGAGAAACCAAATTAAGCCTGGAACAATTTCAATTTAAAATCAGCAGAAAGTTGACTGGAAATTCCTACTCATTACTTTCCCATGCACTAAAGACCTCATATGAAATTATTTTTCCAATCAACAGAGAACTGGGGGTTTTACAGTGAATCATGCACTACTGAAGTTTATTCTCTTACCATACCAATAGATGAGGCCAGTAGGATACTAGGTTGTATAAACTTTCACCTTGTGAATTCATTGCGTAGAGCTCAAGTCCTAGGCAAAGTTATACAAATACTAAATACCACACAGACAGATGTCGAGGAAGATCTATACATGTATGTTTAGTTTGATTTGAAAAGAATAGGCATACCGGTCCATTGCACGGTAATAATTCAAGGGGCCTGTAAATCCGGATTTTTGGAACTTGCTAGCAAAATATTGGATTTCTTCCTCAGTAATCCATGCCGGCAATGATGATGGGGTTTCAAGAAAATCAATGAGCTCCACACCAGGAGGAGCAATGAGATCAGGCTTTCTAATGGATAGGAACTTCTTCATAACTGTATAGTAATCGTGGCGGGCGAACGCCTCTTCTGCTCTTCCAGGTTCCTGCAATGTTAGATGAATCACATAAGGTTACAAAGATGATAATATCTATTACGATCAAATTTATTGAGACACAACAAGAACATATAACCCAAATGCAGAATTGTTCTGGGTTGGAACTATATTGGACCCGGACCCGTTTCTAAAAAACATTTCCAGGTCCAGGCCCGGTTTTGACTTGAAATCTATTTTGTTGATTTGAGACCCGGTTTTGATAGGAAAACCTCCATCCGGTTTCAAAACCGGGTCCACCTAGAGGACTGAAATCTAATTTCAAAATCAATTTTAATTTTTTTTTTCTTAAACTAAGTATATCATTCAACATATACTAATGCATCAAGTCTACGACCTCCAACATTTGTAGACTCAGAACCGAACCCATTTATCAGTTGGAACCTAAATTGGGTTCCAGACCCGTATCCGTTTATGAATCGGAACCTAAAATAGGTTCTGCACCCATTTTTTTTGAGTAATCAAATCGGAAACCTGTTTGCAATCCTAATAGTGATATCAAAAGACTTGGTTACAAAATAGAAAAGAAATTTATGCATTGAATGAACACCATCTTATCTAGATATTATATCAGTCGCTAAAATATTGTTCATGCTAGAATCACAAGGGGCCAACTTGGATCAATAATAATATTCAGAGGTAAAGGGTATGTAGTTAGACCAGTTGTCCTTTTTTTTTTTCTAAAGACGTGCATTTAGACGGACAGTTTTGGAAATGGTCGCATAAACCTTGAATGGTCTAATTGCCTGATTGGCCAAGAAAGCAATTTCCTGATGTACATGTGCATCTCCTCTCGTTGCACGCACACTTTCATGCGGGACAGCACGTGCGGCCCACCTAGGTTGATGCCAATCAGGATATGGGTGTAAAACGGACCGCAGTTTGGCCGGCCCAGCCATGCCGTGCCTTGTCCAGATTGGGAGGGGCACGGCCCAAGCCGGGCTGGGCTGTGCATAGTCCGGCTCGGCCCGGTCCACATGCCCCTCTTTTTTTCTTTTCTTTTTTTAATTTTAAATTTCTTTATATAAATTGAAAGGGGCTTTATGGGCTTTTTTTAGCCTCTAAGTAAGAGTATAGAGAAAGCTTTTGGTACCCTAGAGAGCATAGACAGAGTTACAGAAAGTGTAGACGAAACTTGAGAAATGAAGAAAAAGGGAGTACTTAGAGCATCTCCAACAGGTACTCCATTTCTCACATGCCTTTTTAAAAAATAAAGGCTTATGTGGCAAAAAAAGGCATATGTAAATTTGGCATCTCACTTGGACAACTCCAAGAGAGATGTCAAATTATTATTTTATTATTTTTTCATTTAATCCTCATTTGTTTTATTACATATATCTTACTTGTATTTAATGGGATTTGGTACGATTTAAATGTTATTAAAGTAATAAATTATTAAAAAATAAAAAATGCACAAATTGTACTTGAAACTCATTTTTCATTGAAAAGGTAAAATCAAATTACATAATATTATAGTCAATCACAAGCTTCTTCATATTGACCTTGAAAATGCCACAGGTGCTCCACCAGATCGGCTTGGAGTTGAGAATGTGTTCTCTTGTCACGAATACGCAAGTGGTTTTGAATGAAATCCTGAAATTCTGCAGTGTGGTCACGTGACACAGGAAGGTCACTGCATTCACCCTCTTGTGCATCGTAATTGAGTGGAAGACTTTGATCGCGTTCATCTTCGATAATCATGTTATGCATTATGATGCATGCCTTCATTATATGTTGAAGTGTTTGACGATCCCAAAAACGAGCAGGCCCACGAACAATTGCAAAACGTGCCTGTAGCACTCCAAACGCACGCTCCACATCCTTCCTTGCCGACTCTTGAGCTGCAGCAAAATTTGTGGCTTTTGGCCCGTTAGGACATGGAATTGTCTTGACAAATGTCGCCCACGATGGATATATGCCATCAGCAAGATAGTAGCCAGTTGTATATTCATGACCATTGATTGAGTAGTTGGCGGAAGGAGCTCGGCCTTCAGCGAGGTCGGTAAATATAGGAGACCGATCCAACACATTAATATCATTGTGCGATCCGGGTAGTCCAAAAAAAGCATGCCATATCCAAAGATCATACGATGCCACGGCTTCAAGAACCAAAGAAGGCTCGCGGTGGTCTCCACGAGCATACATGCCTTTCCACGCAACTGGACAGTTCTTCCACTTCCAGTGCATACAATCTATGCTACCTAGCATCCCAGGAAACCCACGTCTCTCACCTTCCGATAACAATCTACAAATGTCAGCATTATTTGGTGTTCTCAAGTACTCGTTGCCAAAAACATCAATGATCGCTTGAACAAACCTTTTCAATGATTCTATAGAGGTACTTTCAGCGATCCTCACGTAATCGTCCACAGCATCTGCCGCAACTCCATAAGCAAGCATCCTCACTGCAGCTGTGACCTTTTGAAGAGCTGATAAACCAAGACTGCCTGCACAGTTTCTTTTTTGTTGAAAGTATGGGTCATGAGCCTCCACTGCATTTACAATTCGAAGAAAAAGAGTTTTGCGCATTCGAAACCTCCTTCGAAATTGAGAGGGAGTGTAGACAGGGTTTTCACTGAAGTAGTCATTATAAAGCCTGTGATGTCCTGAGATTCGTCCTCTCTGGATGACTGCGTGACCTTGAATAGAACCACGATGCACTCTCGTTCTCCTTCGTAAGTTTTCTCTTTCTTCTTCCAGAGCAGCCCTACACAACATCTGCAACTCTTCGTCCGAATCGGAATTTATGACAGTATGCCATAGATCGTCCGTCGTGTCGGAAGAGGAATCAGTATAATTTTGAGACATCTCTGAAGTGATGAACCAAAGATTTTCTTATTTTGAGATGAAGAGAAGTAAGAATTTGGGGTGTAGGAGTTTTTTTCGCAAGTGGTCTATATATATGAAATATTCCAACGGCTAGTTTTCTCCAACTGCTATAAAACGGCTAGTTTTATCCAACGGCTATAAAACGACTAGTTTTTTCTCCAACGGCTAGTTTTCTCCAACGGCTATAAAACGACTAGTTTTTTCTCCAACGGCTATAAAACGGCTAGTTTTTTCTCCAACGGCTATTAAACAGCTGGTTTTCTCCAACGGCTATAAAATGACGAGTGGTATGACAACTTTATATAATTAAAGTAAAATATTATATTTTAACAAACAATAATTCATTAATTAAAAATAAACAATACATATTAATTCTAAAAATAAAATACAATTCAGAAGCCACCACCTAACCCTCCTCTCAGAATTTCAAGTCTTTTTTTAGCATAGTATTGTTGTTGCTCCTCAGACATATTAGACGTATCCATACTCATGATCTCCATCTCCATTTGTATTTTCTTTAATTGCACCTTCTTCTCATCTTGCTCGATTTTTTGCTTAAGAAGCTCTATTTTTTTTCATCTCTTTCCTTTTTGTCATCCATCATTTTTTGGATGAGATCTGCAACAGGTGTGGGCTCGTTGATAGCGGTTTGCTTCATCTTTCTCTTCTCAGCCTTTCTGCCTGGTGGTCTCGTCATGGGATCATAAGCATTGTTAATTGTCTCATCCTCATCAATATTTATGGGAGTGCTTGGATTAGAAGATGATGAGTGGCCAGAAGTTGAAGATTTTGCTCTTTTTACGGACGTCTTCTCTAGTACTTGTTGCTGCAGTTGTATCCACTTCGGTTGGTGCCTCAACAAGACCCAAGCATGGTCCAAGGTGAATCTTGATCCGTATAGATGTTCGAAAACTTTTCTTGCTTCTGCAATCTGAAAAATTAAATGTAAGCTCAAATTATGAATAAAATAAAAACTTCATATATATAAATATATATATTTAATTTTACCCTATCTTGTTCATTTGTGCCACTTTGATTTCTGGAAATAATTGTGGCAAGACATCCACAAAATTTGTTGACAGAAGCTTGAATCTTTTGCCATCGCTGTGACAACATTTTGTCTGTTCGAGCACTGAGAAATTGCTTATTGTTGTGATAGTATTCTCCCACTCGTTCCAAAAGGCTCCAAGTTTCTGCTCGTTTCCATGCACAGCGTCCAGACTAGTGTTCAACCACGAACCGATGAGAAGACGGTCTTCTTCTATACTGAAGCCGGCACCTCGACCAACACCCTTTTTCTTTGGGGCATCATCAGTAGGGAATTCGGATGCCTCACCGCAATATTGTGAATATTGGGTAGAAAAATTAGGAAATTGAGAGAATTGAGAATCCATAGTGTGCATGAGGAAAAAAATGACTTCAAACACTCATAATTTATAGGCATCCAAGCTCCAAGAGTTTATCAAATTATCACAATTCACAATTCAAAAAAGTAAAAAAAAAAATGCAACGGCTATAAATCTATCCGTTTAAAACGTTCACTGACTGACCATCGTTTCATCTCCCGGACCCTTCAAATGTAATATCTCTAATGATATCACCAACGTTCAGCTGATGCAAATGTTTTCTCCAATGGGTTGAACCACTGACCCTTGTATTATTATATTGAAAAAAAAAATTGAAGGTTACTTTTTGGTATGCCAAAAAAGGCATACCAAGGCATACGTTATTTGCCAGGTGGATTTACAGCTTCTGTTGGAGGGCTTCCTACATGCCAGTTTGTACCGTTGCACGTCAAATCCAGGCTGAGTTGGAAAAAAGGCATTTCTGTTGGAGTTGCTCTTATAAATTTACTAAGTGTTGAAATGATCCAAAATACCCCTTGTTTGAACTTTCTTTTAGCTGTTAGGGGGGTAAAATTGTCAAGAAAAAAAAAAAACCTTAGCCATTTTTTAAACTGGGTTTGCTTTCTTAGGTGTGTGGCGTGTGCCAGGCTGCGGGCTGGGCTGTGGCGTACACAGGCCATGACACCCTGCCACAGCACGGCCCGTGCATTTGATTGGCCAGGCCGTACTGTGCCACGGGCATGACACCCGGGCCTAGCATGAGCTTTGTATTTTATGGGCCGAGCCGGGCCGGGCTGGTCAAAGTGCCGTGGTGCATTGACCGGAGGGCACGGCCTGGGCGGACACCCCTAAATTCAAGATGGAGAGTCCTTATCATGAATCATGTACCCTTTTCTTTTAGACCCCTTGGCATAGACCCTATTATAAAGATAGAATCGGATCCTATAAAGATAGCTCTATAAAAACCAGCTCCTTATTTTAAGTACAAACCAATGTCTCACCCCAACTAGGGATCCGGATCCTATAAAAATTTAAGAGAGTGTGGAAAATACCTGAAATTGAGAAACGTGGAATCCATCCCCAAGCAATCGAGCAAATGTCTCAGTGGGCTTTTCTCCTGGAGAGCGGGCCCGGAAAGGAACGCTCAAGCAAACCAGCGCTTTGACTCGGTCGGGCCTCATGAGCCCCAGGTGCCACCCAACCTCAGCTCCCCAGTCATGTCCCACCACAAACGCCTAAACTCACCCAAGTCCCAACCAAAAACAAAAACCCCTTGTTCAATCCAGTTTTCCACCCAACCAAACACACAAGTAATTGACAAAGAAAATTGAAAGAAGGTGGAAACTTCACCTTTTCTCGATCGAATGCGTCGAGAAGGCCGATGAGATCGCCGAGGAGATGGAGGATCGTGTAGGAGAAGGAATCGGCAGGTGACTCGGTGTCTCCGTAGCCTCTCATGTCAGGCGCCACCACGTGGTACCCGTGCTCTGCAATTCGAACCATCTGGTGCCTCCATGAGAACCAAAGCTCCGGAAAGCCGTGGAGCAGAAGAACCAGAGGACACGTGGTCGCCCCGATCTCTGCCACGTGCATCTCGATGCCATTTGTCCGGATCCTACGGTGCCTGATCTCGCCCCACATCTCATTCTCATCCATTTCCTCTCCCTTCTTTCTCTCTCCTCTTCGCCCGATGCTCCTTTTATGTAAAAAAAAAATGGCGGCTTTGTCATTCTCTTGCTATTGAAAAGTAAACAAGACGGGCAATCAACGGCTGTGATTTTCTCAAAAGGGCCCACTGTGTTTGTTTATGGCCAAAAGGGCTATATTTCAATAAATTTGAAGATTAGGGACTAAAGACAAATTTCCAATATCACAAGGACTTTTGGATGGCTAGTAAAAAAGATGGGGACTGCACTATCAATTTCTATATTACAACAGGAAATCACATATAACTACCACATCTTTTTTTAGAATTACAACACCACCTCTCTTTTTATCTTTACGAATAACCACCCCTATTAATATTAATATGAAACCTTGACCGGCAGGCCCAAACTGCCACCGGACCACAAAGAAGTCTATCTATGCACTCATAGAATGAGGAGATCTTTATTTAAAATCTTAACCTACTACCATATTAAACCTAAGGCACTAATGTGAGAACATCATTAAACTCATATCAATTTTACTCGATAACACTCATAATTCAAATTGAACTCAATGAGGTTTTTGGGTTTTCATCCGTTTCTTCGGCTCAATATGTCAATTTTTATGAGCCAGTAAGAAATTATTTCCTATTGGTCAAACTTATTTCCTGTTGGTCATGGTGGTTGATTGAGTTTTTTTTTTTTCTCAAATTAAAAAAGCTAAATATATTTGCATGACATATAATAAATAAAGGTCGTTATTTGTTAATATTAAAAAAACCAGGTGTTTATCTTTAAAACCCCTATTATAATAAGCTCGTGTCGTGTGCGTTTGGTCATCCTTTACGTGAGCAATGCCGTCCTCTGTTCATAGGACTCTTTCTTAAGTTGTAATCTCTCGGAATCAAAGACATCACTAAGTATCTTGTTGTTTTCACTCCACAACACTCGATACCTTCCAAAGGTATGTTGACTGAGTTTGAGTTCTTACTTAATGTTCAAAAATCATTGATTTTGTCGTATGAAAACAGGTTGAAACTTAAACTAATTTCTGAATACGACCCTTAATTTCAAACCATTCGTAGATGACAAACAGAACCAATCCCAAATACCAAATTCCCCATCTCAATAGATTTGTTGTTGAATTGTGCTCCTTCTCTGCATACAAACACACTATAATATGAGGGAGAACTAAGACAATCTAGACCCATGATATCCGGGAAAGATTCCAGGGGTCCTCAGCAAGAGGAAGCTATCCAGTCTCTGAGAATTAAAATTTCCATTCCAGGAAAAGACAACGGCATGCGATGCTAAATTTGCACATTTAGTATTTAATTTGGACTTGACTGAAACTGGCCTTAATTTAATAAGAGGGGTCATTTTGGCTTCATTCCTATCAAATTTAAGTCTAGAACTTATATTCGGCCGATTTTGATATTGTATTATGTATGCTCAAACAAACCTTAATTGATGTTACCTATAGTAGATATCATTGTCAATAAAAGTAAAAAAAAACATAGTAAAAAGGAAAAATCGGCGCCCTTGAGCTTACATAGGCCCAAAATCCGTACCTGCGCAAAAATAATATTGGTAATGTTGTACACCTCCAAGAACAAACCAAAGAAATATACATCAAACATGTGGAGATGTTACCATCATCTGCACTGGAACTCCAATAAAGACATACACAAAAGGCCAACATTCAATGCAGGATTATTAGTTTCAGCGATCCACTTAATTCAGCCATAAAAATCATCATTGTGTGCTGAGCACCTTACACATCGGATTTAATGATTTTACGATGGATTTTACTGCAAATGATATGCATATATGCTTCTGGACATTGGACTTGAAATGAGTATTGAACTGCAGCTGCATCTATAAAAATAAAAAATAAAAAATGATCTTTTAATTAACTCATTGGAAGCATGACAAGGTCTGCATACATGCTTCAGCAATTCTTGGACCCATTAAAGGTTGATTTCTCTCACAGACTAGATGCGATAAATGTGCCTAATTAGTTAATTATATGCATATATGCATGTGTAATACCTGCATATATATGTTGGTAGCTTCACTTAGCTTTTTAATATCTTATGATGCACCATAAACAGATTATTTTACATTTCGAGTGTGAAACCTGATGGGTTTGAAATGAACTGGGTAAATGCGTGTCACAATTTCAATGTGCCTGGAAACTACTGCCTAATGCATCTTGGTTTAGGATTTGGGTCGCTTCACTTTCTAGATCAAGCTAAGTTCCATTCTTTCTTTGATATATTTCACTTTATTAGTTAAAGAATCAGGTTAAATGCATGATTGAGGGCTCTCATGAATCTTGGGTGGTCTAAAAGAGATTTCTGAGGCCAATCACTCAAGAACACACTATTTGATTCATCAAGGAAATATTAGGCTTTGCTCCCTCCATTCATTAAGAATAACCACAGTTGAGCAATCTACAAAAGATCATGAGTACCGCAGAAAAATAGCTGGAAGAGATGACAGAATGCCATGGGTGATTTCTTAGTATAAAAATACATTTGGTTCTAATCCATGTTTGGTCAGTCATAAAAGAAGGAGCAATACAATTAAGATTTCAACCAAAACTGCACCGAATTAGTGGGATCCCTATGATTGATTACGATTCTGAAGAAAAGGAGGATGCATGCTATCTGAATATAGTATAGAATGTAGGTGGAGATAAAGCCAGCCTCAAATTGATGGAGTAAGACTAAGATAATACATGATGACATCGACGACAATGCAAGGGGATAACATTGGTAATGCTTACATTCTACAACTATGCGGACAAAATGCAGAGAGAGAGAGGTTGTAGATGCCATACAGATACAGTTGCAATAGAACAACAACACCCCTTATATACATCAATAGATCTTACAAATACATTTAAGGTACAGAAAACCGAAGTAGACGAACATAAAAAATGATCACCAGAACCTTCAAATGCTTACACAGTTTACTAGTTGGTGACTTGACTTGTTGGCCAGTGCTAGGTTAGTTCCTGTGCATGAGAGGCTGTCTCCTCCACACTGAAGTTATCAGTCATCCACCTGTGATAAGAATCCCTTACCATGAAAGATCATGAAGTTGAGTTGTCAACCAATTCATAGCGCCATTTTTATTCTTCATGGCTACTCGATTTACTCATTCACAATTCATTCAACGGACAAATCTTAGTGATTGGAGTTTAATTATTGGATCGACGACAGAAAATTCACAGTATTTGTTTGTACATAAAGAACCAGTTAGGATTATATTATAAACATGCCAAGAAAGAGAAGTTTTTATGCACAGTGCCATGCAGTTGCAGTTATAAGATATCTATCTTGCCACGCGAGGGAGAGGGCTCGTCCCCCATCTCTCTCAAAGACCTTGAATCCTCCACCCCCTCCATCAAACTCCATTTGTGAGAAATGGCTCCTAATCTTCAAAAGAAGCTTTGCTTGGCTCAATGATCGTGAACTCAGTTTAACTCCTCCAAATCCAACACTTTCCATTCTTCCCCTCCACGTCTCCAACCTCTCGTACCTCTGATGGTACTCTTCGCCCTTCTCGCAATTTATCATGCTCTTGATCTCTTTCCCAAAATGGCTCTTCTCTATGCTCAGCCTCTCTGCACTCTCAGGCGGAAGGCAATCGTCCAATGAATCAAACATGGCTGCAAAATAATGCAGAGACTCCATGAATCTCGATAAGAAGCTTCTGGCGCTTCGGCTGCCGTCCTGCTCCACAAGGACTACAATGTAAGGATTAAGTGAATAGATCGATTTCAATGTCTCAGATATCTGCAAATCAGTGCCAAGGGTATTAAGATGAAGTAGCAAATTCACTGCAACAGTTTCATTCTTCTTGACACTGAGATTAATGGGATTTGATCCTCTTACAAACCCATCAAACTCAAAATCTAAATTGCGGCAACTTTTTGCAAAATTAACCAGCCTAGACTTTGTTTCTTCCAGTTCCTCCAAGCTTCTACCAAACCCGGTAATGTGCAGGGAGATTGGGTTGCTGCTCGTGGCTTTATCCGAAAGAGATTGAATTAAAGAAGGCCATTGGAACCCATACAAGACATCGAAATCTATTACATGTAATTCTCTGTTGTTGTGTTGTTCTTCCTCTTCAAAAGCCTCAATGATGGCCTGATTGGCTGTGAAATGCGCGAATTGGAAAAAAGGAGATGCACGATAGAGCCCCGTGAAGGCCAAAAACTCTTCGTTGGCGGTTGGCCTGTTCATGATCATGTCATAAAATGGTGATCTTCGGGTCAAAAGCCTGGCAGCCAAACCATCGGCGAAATATGCGGCGACCCGTTGGATGGAGTCACCATTCAAAGAGACATCCTTGTACAGTTCACTGAGGTTCTCAGCGGCCAAGATGGTCTTGTTCTCGTCCACGGCGGTAGCTGAGACAAGCAACAAATGGATCAAATGAAGGCCCTTCCCATTTTCAACACCACCCCTTTTCGGGTCTAGTTTTAGCATCCGGTCGCGTAATTGAAGAAAAGCAATGAGCTTCCCTTCTTCTTCTCCCAGTTGGGTGTTTGAATTTATCTCATCTTTCTTCTTTCTCTTCCTTCCACCGCCAGTATCAACTGCGGTGGCGAGGCGAAGATTGAGGAACTCCTCTTCAGTTTCTTGCATCTCCATCAGGGAAATGAGGAGCAAGGCTTGAAATGAAAGAGAAATGAACTGGGGTGGCTTGGATTTTATGGGAGATGGGGTGGGAATTCATGAAAACTCCATTGTGTCATCTCATTGGAAGGAAACCAAAGACAAGAATTGGAATTGGGGTTGTCTTGTTTTTATGAGAAGTTGAGAAGGGAGGGATCTTTGCTTGAGACTGAGGCTTTAAATAAGGCTTTTGGTATGAGGAGTTTCCTGATGGTTTGGGAGTGGGGTGGTTGGAACACTTCAAAAGATGCCATTTGCAGACGACAAACAGCAGTGTGGAATCATCCCCCGTCCTTGACAACTTGTCCCATGTCTTTTTCTAGAAGCAAAATTGCCAACTAACACACAAAAATTCCTTTTGTTTGCCTACCAGAAAATACAGAAAAAGTTCACTTTCTCTCATCTTTTTTGGTATTTGTGGCCCACCTGCCCAAAGAGATTGAATCTTGTAACAGGTAACATGCGTTTGCCCTGTTTGGATCACATGAACTCAGTTGCTGGGCTAAGTTTACGTAAAAATCTAATCACCCATAATATGCTTACCTTTAATGAGCTATCAGAAAGAACAAAACAACTGTATCTAACAGGCTACTCTGGTTATCCAAATTGATAAACCTCGTTTACACCTAAATGGAGTTACCCGCACTCTGGGTTTCCAAAATCTAAATGAGCCTTTTGGTGTAAAATCTGCATACCAAGTCATGAACTATTGGGAAATAACATGAAAATTAATATAATCCTTTTTTTTCTAATTTTGAACTTCTAACCATTTTTTTCTTCTTTTTTTTTTTACATTATATATAAATTGCTCCTCCTTAGCATCAACAAATTTGAAGTTTCCTTTAAAAAAAAAATAAACAAATTGGAAGTTTGGAGAGGTACGATGTGGGGCCCTTGATTCATGGATATTGGATACATAGCATATATACCATCTTTTCAAGTCCCTATAAATATTAATAGATTTGAGGAACCAAACACTTAAGGCCTCTTTGTTTGCATTGAACACGTAGGAATTGAATATAATAAGAATTGATGGTTAAATGAGCTCCACCAAAGGACTATTAAAGAGACGGGTGAAAGATATAAGGTGATGGTGAAGGACATAGAGGTAGAGATGCAGATGATGGCTGAATATTCATTTTCCTTTATTCAAATTTCAGTTAAAGAGAAGGTTATTTGATCATTTTTAGATATTCACATTTCATTCTTCATTTTTAGCCAATTACAGAAATACAGTGACTTGGCATCTTCCTTTATTCAAATTCCATTATTAAAGGAAAGGTTATTCAATGGTATTTATGAAAATTCACGTTTTAATCACTTTCAGAAATGCAGAACCTTAGAATTCCTATGAATTCAATTACATGAAACAAGCAGGCCATAGGGCCACTTTGCCTAGTTTGTGGTAAATGCTACTGAAAGATCTAAGATGTGGATCTACAACTATCAATTTATCTCCACCTTAGTAAAAAATGAGTACCCACCTTCTACTCTCTCAGAATTAAATCCCACGAATTTGATGATCTCCAATTGGATATCCTATCTTGACCTTCCTTGCACCTTCGAAAAAAGCTTACTTTTGTTTTTTTCAATATATAAGGATTCAGTAGGAATTCAGCAAATGTCCCCTGAAAATATAAGTTTTACTAAAGGGATGCAACAATGAATCAAAAAGGTAAATGGTATGTCTCAGAACTTCCAATTATAAGTTTTTGAGGCCCCTATCCAAGGTGGGACTGTAATATCTAAATTCTAGACTACATTTGCTCCCTCAAATACATATTTCATTCTCTCCTTAGAAAAAAAAAATCATTCTGAACAGGCCCCTACAACATGGTTCTGGTTTGCAGGGGAGTGACTAGATATGATTGTTAAAATATGACTGAACTAGTTAATCAATGCAATGACCATACCTAAACCAAACTATTAAATTTCATTAAAGAAACCAATAGAAACATGAGCTATTTTTGGGAACTTAATTAGCCAAACCAGACCATTGAATTTCATAAAGAAAGCTTATTTGGGAGCTGCAAATGTTTTTCAATTGGAGAAACAAAACCAGATAATGTTATCTAAATCTATGCAAGGTAAAGAAAGGAATAATAAGTTGGTGAGTCTAAAGAGTCATGATCTTTGAATCTGCCGTCCCAATATCTTTGCCAAAAATCATATGAAAACAAAGAGGCCGTTACATTGCCATGACTTCACAACTACTTTACAGAGGACCATGGCTAAACTATAAAAGGAAATTTACACTTAACCATCCACATTTGTTGATAATTTTAAAGAACCTTCTTCCTGTTATATTTTCACCTGTTTCATCTTTATTTATTTTAAATACCTCTGTTATATTTTCACAAATGATCATTCACAAATTTCAGCCATATGGTCAAAATATTTTCAGGGGAAAAGTTGATAACTACAATTTCCCTGATATGTGCTGCGTCATCTGTGCCATTGAAGCAAATGGTTAGGACAGATGAATGGTGGAATCCGTTATCCTTCAAAGAGAGGCGCTATCAAGAGAGAAACTGCACTTCATGTCTCACACAGTCAGCAACCTGAACTTGAAAATTTTTTTCTTTGGCCTTTTGGGCATCAATTGGGCTCTTGTAGGTCTCATATGGGGACCTGTAGGCTCATCTCTTAAATGGGTTATACTCCAACCTTAACATTATGCGTTGGTCTCGGTTAAGAACCTCTGTTGGACTCTATAAGAGAAAAAAACAAAAAACTCCACTTTTTAATACAAAAGGTCAAAAAGATTTCATCACAAACAACTAAAAATAAATACATCGTAACCCACTTTTATTTTAGAGGAATTTACCTGGTAGGGCCTCATAGGATCCTATACCACTTCGGAGGTATCGTATTTACCATTGACACGAATAAGGCTCTACATGTGCGTTTTTTTTTTTTTTTTTTCGTTTAGCGAATGGTCGATATCGACCACTTTTATGGTCGATATCGACCATTCTGCGGGAACCCAAATAAAAATTAGGTTTTTCAGGATGGAGAAGATGGGAGGTGTCTGGCAGAAATCCCAATATCTCGAAGAAGAAGATGAAGTCCACGATTCTTCAGGTTAGGTGCTACAACTTTTGTAATTTCCCCAAATCTAAATGTTCCCCATTTCAAAACCCTAGTCTCATATTTTGTAAAATTTGTTTTTTTAAAGATGAGGATAAACCCCAAATCGACGAAGATGTCGAGGTTAAAAGGATGAAGAGGCTTGAGGAGATCCGATCTCGACGGCCTTACCTAACAATTTCAGACGATGGGAGCGGTTGGGTTTCGATCTCTGAAAATCCCAAGCTTTTGGATTCTGAAAATGGAGTTTCTGACATGTCTCCCTCACGAAAACGGAGAGCCCGGTTTGATACTCCTTCACCTGAGCATGCTGAATCAAGGCCCTCGATCAGCAAAATTCCAAAACCCAATCCTAATTCGGAAGATACCCTCACCCTCACCCCAGATCGGGATTTGTCGCCGCCCCGACTGTCGCATTCTGGGGTGGAGTCATTTGATTTGAAGATGAAGAATTCAGGAAGACATGATTCGCCGGACCTCTCTCATCCTCCTCCTCGACTTCTACGTTGGATCATGAACGGAGGAATTTGGGGAGACCCAAGTCGCCGGACCTTTCTCCTCCTCGGCGTAACCGTCCTTTGAGGGGATCATTGGATTTGGACAGGAAGAATTCAGAGAGAGTTTTCTCGCCCGACCTCTCTCCTCCTCGGCGTAACCGTTTGTCTACGGTGAAACTCGATTTGGAGAGGAAGAATTCAGTGAGAGGTGACTCGTCGGACCTTTCTCCGCCTAGGCGGTCTCATCCTCATGTGGCCTCTTCTGATTTTAGAAGGAAGAATTTGGCGAGAAATGGGTGATGCACGAAAGTGTTTGATGGATTTCCTCAACCGGATGTTATTCTGTGGACGTTTGTTAGTGCAGTTTCGACCAACGCGCAATGTGGGGATCTTGGGTCTGGAAGGTGTTGTCATGGGTTTGTGGTTGAGAGATGATTTGAACATGACATGTCTCTTGCTAATTCTCTCTTGAATTTTTATGCCAAAGTGGGTCACATGGATAACGCGATGAATCTGTTTGATAGAATGTCGAAGAAAGATGTGGTTTCTTGGAGCTCTTTGATTGCTGGATATTTGCAAAATGAGAATGCAGTTGAAGCTCTTGGTCTTTTTAGTGAGATGATTGAGAAGGGAATTGCCCCGAATTCGATTACTGTTGTTAGTGCTCTGCAAGTTGGGGCAGAGTGAGGGGATGGAGAGAGGTGCATTGGGTTGATTTGCCAACATGAGAAGAGAAAGGATGATGCCGGTTATAGTTGAATATGAAAGTGGACTGCTTGTTGTAAATTGTGTAATGGCTTCACATTAGACATACTGTTAACCATTTCATTTAATTCTAATCATTTTGCAGTTAACTTTATATAAAAACAGGGAGCTCAATTTCTTGCGAGCTGGTTTCCTATTTTGTAATTTATATTTTAACATCGGTCTATTGGTTTAATGAGAAAGTGTAGTACAATATTTGGCTTCAGTCATGTGACAGTCTTCACCAGTCCCAAGCATGAAGAAAGGAGGTTTATGTAATGGTCTGTTTCTGTAATTTACAGGTTTTGTATCTCCAAACGGAGCACTGATCTGTGCCATCATCCTTTTGTTCGTTTTTGTTTTAAAGTGGTCGATATCGACAATAAAAGTGGTCGATACTGACAATGACTGTATTTTTTGTGTTTCAGTTATGTTGTCGATATCGACAATAAAAGTGGTCGATACTGACAATGACTGTATTTTTTGTGTTTCAGTTATGTTGTCGATATCGACAATTAAAGAGGACAGTTTTATGGTCGATATCGACCACTTTTCTCCCTCCTCCTCCCCTCCCATCTTCTTCCTCCTGAAAAACCCATTTTTGTTTTGGGTTCCCGCAAAATGGTCGATATCGACTATAGTCGATATCGACCATATTACAAAACGAAAAAAAAAAAAAAGAAGAAAAGCCCATACGAGGATCTCTCCCGTATCGAACAATAATTTGGGTCCCGCTGGGTCGTATGCGGTCCTAGAGGGATTTTATGGGTAAATTCCTCTATATTTTATTCTTCATTCAAAATAATATTTACTTCACTCAATTCCATTAACAAAGCCCCCAAACAGGTCCTAAAGAGGCTAAATTCGGGAGGCACTTAGATCGGCCTGGGCCTGGATCCATAAGGATTTGACCGCTAAACTCAAGTTTGGATCCACATTGGGATTCGTAACACGGATCTGAGACTACGGTGGACCAAGTGTTCCCCAAAAAAGGCCCAAGTCTAATTCAGACCCAAGCTCAAATGAACTCAAATCAGAGGACCTAGGATGGAACATTGAGCAATTAGATGAGATTGAAAACACCCAACCATTGGGACATCTTTTTATTTTGTCCAAATCATGAGTTTGAACTTTAGTAATCATGACCTAATTATTGGGTCGGAGGGAATAGTACGGTCCAAAAAGTTGAAAACACTCGATAGAAAAAAAAAAAAAAAAAGAGGAATTTACCCATAAAATCCCTCTAGGACCGCATACGTCCCAGCGGGACCCAAATTATTGTTCGATACGGGAGAGATCCTCGTATGGGCTTTTCTTCTTTTTTTTTTCGTTTTGTAATATGGTCGATATCGACTATAGTCGATATCGACCATTTTGCGGGAACCCAAAAAGAAAATGGGTTTTTCAGGAGGAAGAAGATGGGAGGGGAGGAGGAGGGAGAAAAGTGGTCGATATCGACCATAAAACTTGTCGATATCGACAACATAACTGAAACACAAAAAATACAGTCATTGTCAGTATCGACCACTTTTATTGTCGATATCGACCACTTTAAAATAAATGGAAAAAAAAAAAGATGATGGCAAAGATCAGTGCTCCGTTTGGGGATACAAAACCTGTAAATTAACAATATATCATAATTATCATCATTCTCCATTAACTCCAAACAAATTCAAATCAGATCATGTTAGAGTAGCTACACATCTTTGTGCTCTTTCCCCTTTATCACAATAGGATCAAAGAAAAAAGAAATAGACAAAACAACAAAGCTGAAACCTACACATCCATCCGGCCAGTTTCTACTTCTCTCAGTATCTCCTTTGCAGATACTCTCTTTCAGCATCTCTAACAAACTCAGTAGATCTATCAAGCCTACCCATCACAGCATTCTTAAAACTTAAAGCTTCTTGAACTTGTGAACATGAGCGCTGCATCCGGACACTGCTCAAACTAGCCCTTGACTCCACCATTTCATTTAAAGAAAGCCTCTTCCTTTGCCCTGGCTCAGGCCTTTGTTTCGGGGCACTCATAGACCTTACATTCGCCTTAAATGACTGTGTTTTTGCCATGTAATTGGGGTAATTTGAGTACCGGCGGAAGACGTTTTCTCCACAGACGCTCTTTGTAGGTGTTACTGGCATTCCGGCAGTTGACAAGCTAGAATTTGCAAATCGAGGGGTGCTTTGTGCTGTTGAGAATCGGCATTCATCGCCTGTGAGTCCCCAATCAAATTGTGGGAAAAGCACATATCTGAAGCAGTTTAGCAATTCACTTCTAACCCATAGCATTAGAGTGGAAAGAGAAACAAGACAGTGCAGAAATTCTGTTCTACCACTCTTTTTCCACTCCAGTTGCAATGCGATACAACCTAAGGACTGATCAGGATGGAAAGTAATATCACCCGATTGGAATATCCTAACATCCTACTGTACGCTGAAAAAACAGGGAAGATCCAATGATCATATCTTACCACGGATAGACGGGCCCTCATTTCATGCTGAAATCTTCTATCCTTGTTGAGAAGACTGCGAGATTTATGCATTCTAATAGTGGCCTGAGCTCTAATAAGAGCTTGCATACTCTGAAGAGTTGCAGCAGCTTGCTTTCGCACAAGATAACCTCGAACATGTGCCTGCAACTTTACTAGTGCTTTGAGAGCTCGAAGAGCTTTCTTTGCCTGTCCAAACCCACAAAAGTACAATAAGCAAAATTAAGAAACATACGATGGATATGAACAATACAAATTGAAATGTGAAAATATCCAATAAAGGTCTAACATATGGCACTTTTGTGCAGTGCCAATTCCACAGAGACCCAAAGCTATCTGTAGGCATGTGCTAATCTGATGTGGGGGTCACAAATTTCTGGAAAAAGATTCAATGAGAATCAGAGATCTTGAGGATTTCAGCCGGGGAACTCTACATCACTGCAACAAAAAAAAATGCAGATTCCACAATTGTGAAATCCAACCCAAAGACAAACATAAAAAAAAAAAAAAAAGCACACTGAGATTCTACAAGCTGTGGTATTCATGGCTGTTTTCAAACAAGCCCAAAACTGCAAACGCCCCGAGTTACCATGTTCATCATTAGGCCATGGAAGCATCTCAATGTCAGATTGATAAAAAAGAAAACAATAACCAGAGAATTAGGATTGGGTTTTGGAATTTTGCTGCTCGAGGGCCTTGATTCATCATGCTCAGGTCAAGGAGTATCAAACCGGGCTCTCCGATTTGGGGCTTATCCTCATCTTAAAAAGAAAAAAACAAATTTTACAAAATATGAGACTAGGGTTTTGAAATGGGGAACATTTAGATTTGGGGAAATTACAAAAGTTGTAGCACCTAACCTGAAGAATCAAGGAGAACTCTAACATCGATGACTTTGGCTTCCTTCTTCTTCTTAGTTTCATAATTTTCATTCAATCTGCACCAAGTAGACCTCTTAATTGATTCAGAAATAACAGGCTCTGCATTAATAATAGATTCCACACAACCACCACTGCAATCAAATGTTCTCATGTTTGTGGAAGAAGGAACTTGCAATGGATAGCCAGCTGAAATCAAGCTCATGTGGTTCCCCGTCTCAAATGTAGACTTTGGAATCGTCGGAGGACAAGTCTCATGGGTGCAACTGATATGCCATCCTTCTGGAAATTGAGAAACTGGAAACCCGGGCATTATCCTGCTTTCAGAATCTGTCCATGCACAAGGATTCACATGGAATGAAAATTTCATTGGAAAAGTCAAATCTCGCCACCTTGGATCAGATGGAAGACTTGCACAGTTCTTCTTCTTCTTCTTCTTCTTCTTATTCGTCTTCTTGGATTCCTTATTATGATGATCTTCGCTAGGGTTTTGATATCTCTTAAGGTATTCTTTGAGGGAGACTGATGTGGAAGCCGAAGTAGAAGAAACTGGAACAGAGCGATCCCTCCCATCTTCTCCATTCTGAAAAACCTAATTTTTATTTGGGTTCCCGCAGAATGGTCGATATCGACCATAAAAGTGGTCGATATCGACCATTCGCTAAACGACAAAAAAAAAAAAAAAAAAAAACACATGTAGGGCCTTATTCGTGTTCATGGTAAATACGACACCTCCGAAGTGGTATAGGATCCCATGAGGCCCTACCAGGTAAATTCCTCAAAAAAAAAATTGCCTTCGTGCGATAAGGTGGGTCCTGTAAATAACAGGTTCGACCCGGTTCAACAAAGCCCCCCGCACCCCACTTTCTACTTTCGATCTCTCTATGCGCGCGAACTGCGAAGTCGATGATGGAGGCGAGTATCGTAAACGCTCTCGAACTCCAACTCCTTCCCTCGTCTTCTTCAGTGCATGATTCGCATCTCCTATGTTCAGCTCGGTCCGTCATCTTAAACCCTTCCTCTCCATCCGACTCAACCATCCGTCGCATCCTCAAAGCCCTCTCTCTCCATCTAACCAACAACAGCATCAACAGCGAAAATCTCCACCAAACCCTCCACCTCCTCACAGACATTGCCCGACTCCACCACCACCTCTCTCCTCTCGTCCTCGCCGCCCTCCGCTCCTTCCTCCGCCGCCCTCCTCCCCGCAGCGACCGCCTCTCCGCCGACGCCATCTCCGCAATCGCCGCCATAAGTGGAAGCCCTTTATTGGAGATTGATGGGGAAGTTCTTCTTTCACTCCTTTCCAGTCCGACTGCAACCGTCCGATTGCGCGTTCTCAATCTGCTGCGGTCTGATGCGGATGCAGTTGCAGTTGGGGATGGGTTGCGGGTTTTCTTGAGGTTTATGAAGGATCCGTGCCCTTTGGTGAAGAGAGCTGCTTTGGATGGGTTCGTTGATCTTGTTGGGAAGAATGATGGTGGGGATTGGGAGTTGATGGAGAGATGCTATGATCGCGCAGTGGAGCTTCTTTTGGATAGGGATGGAGTTGTGAGAATTGGCGCGATTGGAGCGGTGAGGGTTTTTTTTCCCCTCTCTTTGTATTTTGTGGTATTTGGTTTGAAGATTATAGCAATGCAATGAAAAATTGCAGCATACTTTAAGTGCTTGATGCTTCTTCATCTTGCATCATGAAATGGGGTTTTGTTTTTGATCACTCAAGTAGAAAAAGATCTTTTTTTGATTGCTGCATTATGTGTGGAGTGTTTTCATCAAATCTATTATTAGATTTCTTCATTATGCATTATGAAATGGAAATTTTATGTGCTTCATTGTGTAGTGTTAATTTTATTCAATTTAACAAGTGGGCTGCACACAATTCAGGTGAGTGAGTGGGGACAGATATTAGCAGATGCCAAAAGTGACACTGATAACAGCAAACGATTGGATGAAATATTTATTCAGGTATTTCTCTATTATCATGCTAGGTTATCAAATTCTTATGAAGGTTTTCTGTATTGTGATTTTTCTCTTATTCTAACTGGTTGGACTTTGCAGTATCAACTTCCATGTTCTGATATTACCATTGTTTCATGGAATTCAGCATGGATCTTTTTAAATGTAATGCTGTCCTGCTATTGTTGGTTAATTTACTAAGGTCAATAGACTCAGGTATCATAAGGCAGGAATCAGACTAGTCAAATTACAAAGCTCCTGTTAGGGTTGGTTGTCTCTGACTCCCTCGACTTTTTTCATGCAATGTTGACAAAAGATCAATTTACAGACAAGCCATTTTGATCCAATTCATAGAGAGACTCAAAGAGTTTGGACTCTTTGACAATAAGACTTCTAAGTCCTAACTAATAGCAGATTTCCTATAAAACACAGAAATTGGACCCCATTCAACCTTGTGAACTTGCTGGGGTTTTGCCCCTATGATGGAACGTGGGTCTAAAGAAAACATACCGGAACCCATTGTGGTTCTTTTAGCTTATTGATTGCATTTAATTATTTGTTTAACTGCAATGATTATTAAGAAGCACGAAATCCATTTTTGCTCTCTCTTATATTGTAAATGCTTCCAGATTTGTTCTACGGTAAGAGATATGGATATGAGGGTTAGAATCAAAGCCTTTCATGCCCTTGGGAAGACAAGGCTGGTATCTGAGGGTATATTGTTACAGACCTTATCTAAGAAAATCCTTGGAGTAAGAACTGAGAAGTCAATTCTTGGTAAATGCATTGGGAAAGAAACTGCATTTTCATTATCGAGTGCTGCTGGTGCTTATGTACATGGGCTTGAGGATGAATTCCATGAGGTATATCTAAGATTTAACCATATTTCTTAAATTTTTTGACTCATCTCATGACTCATGCATAATTATTGTACTGATTATTCTACTTGTACTACTGAAGGTACGGAAGGCTGCCTGCAATTCCTTGGGATCACTTACCACCTTCTCCATCCAGTTTGCTGATGATGCCCTCAACTTGTTAATGGATATATTAAATGATGACACATCAATGGTTCGATTGCAAACTTTGAATACAATGTTTCAGATGGCTGTATATGATCGTCTGAAGGTGCATGAGAAACACATGCACATGGTAAGTCTTTGATCGTTATAGTACCTTCGAATGGAAGTTTTTTTCCGCTTCTTATTAGTGCTAGAATTTCGTCCTTAAATTATTTTAATGGATCAATGTAATCCAGTTAGGTCATGAGGCTTGAAATGTCGCTCCTTTCAATGCCTCTCACTTGAATACCTGTTTCTCAGTATTTTTCTCTCTTTTGAGAAAGCTATCCTTCAGTTGAAGAAATCATGCATCATGCCAATACATTCAAATTTGTACCCCTTAAATCAACTGGTAGGTGCTGGTAGAAGGCATTTCATCCATTTTTTAAAGCTTTGTAACCACACAGTTTTTACTTCATTTCTTGCACAGCCAAAAACAAGATTTGAGTTAATCACTAAGGTCGGCAATGAAGTTCTAAAGTCTATTAACTATCTTCAACAGCTTCCTAAAAAGCATGAGACTGGTTTTCTAACCCCAAAATTCTAGTATCTATGTTTAAGTTTTGGGTATCACTCTTGAATGGCATTCTGAAACTAGTAATTGTTATCCTAAACATTGAATGATGACATCCAAAAGGCAAACTGTAATATAATAATCATCTTAAGACTAATTATAAATCATAACCTTCAACTCACCATAGAAAAACCTTTTCCATAAGGATGTGAGAAGATGATGTAATTGTCCATTTCTTCTTTATTTTCGTTCAGTAGTGGAATTTGGACAACATTTGAGAAGTGCATAATTTTCCTTTGGACACCTGGAGTCCATACTCCATTAAGCACAGGAAGAACCAGAGTGTAAAGTAATGTCGCATCAGGGAGATACCAGTAGAAAATCCTAGTGTCACAGTGTTTAAATGTAGAGATTAAGATAAATAAGGACATTATTGAGGGATGACTTCTGTCGGAATGTCACTTATTGCAGAGATTATTTTGACAGAGATGATACTCATGCCCCTTTTTAGCTCACTATCATATTATAGCTCAAAATACTAAAAAGTGTTTTGGATATACTTCTAAATCAAAATTTGCAAATGTAATTTTATTTTTCTTAGTCATGCTGTTACCGTTCAAAAAAAAAAAAAAAAGAACAGATTTTCTTGGTGATGCTTTTCAAGTTATTCCAAAAGACGGCCATTTTCTTAACATAGAGGGACTTTATCTATAAAAAGGAAGTACAACAATGGGCAACCAAATCTAACATAATCACAATAAACTTCCTAACTGGAAGGCTCACTACATTGGAATTTCCGAATTGACCCAGCTTAAAGATTTGGCCCTTCAAACTCTGGAGGAGATGTACGTTGGGACTCAATAAGTTAACTTCTTGATAGATATCGACGAACCAGTTGTACATCCTCCTCTTAGCTCTCAAAAGGATTTGGGCCAAATGAGATTCAGTTTATTGTCCCAGCTTTGAAGGACATTAGATCTGAAGTTATTTATTTTATTTGTTTAAATGAATTTGTTGGCTTGATGAACTTTTTGAGATGCTCTGTTGCACACTATTTGATTATCAAGACAACTTAGCTTGAAGATGGACCTTGAGATGCTCTTGAACATTTTCTACTAATGCTCTTGCTGAAGTGCTTTTTATGCGTTTTTTCTTTTATAATAAACTTCCACTGGCATACTGGCCATTCAACTCAAATCCTACACTATTGTGATCGTTGCAGTTTCTCAGTGTGCTAGCAGATGTTGATTCTACGATCAGACGTGCAGCAAGAAATCTCCTACGTGTTATGAAGTTGCCTGATCTTGAGATATTTAGATCCTCAATCGATGGCCTCATAACCAACTTGGAAACCTACCCAGAGGTGTAGTGTTCTCTTAGTCTCTTTCAATTGTGTCTCTTACAGAGAAATGTTCACAAGGAATAGAAAATCTAGTAGATATGTTTCTAGTAGAATCACAATATTTTTTTGATAAATAGCAATATGTTCCCTTTCTTGTTTCCAACGACTTTAAATGTATATTGTTCCCTTCTTTTTCAGGATGAGCCCGACATCTTCTCTGTTTTATTTTATATCGGAAAGAGTCATGGGCGCTTTGTGGTCAGTTTTCTGAAAGAGACTGCTCAAGAGGTTGTAACCTTTCTCTGTTGCTTGGCATAAATAAGAAATATGATATTATTGTTTTTCAACTTGATCTTCAGGGACAAACCTGGAAATCTGTGTTTTCCATTCTGGTATTGACTGTACCTGGATGCAAATGGACATTGACTTATTTGTTAGATGGTATTTCCACTATTGGGAACACAAGGTTCAAGTGACTAAATCAGCAGTTTGTCCATGTCCATTTTATGATTTCTGCTGAGCTATGATTATATTCACCAGAAATGCATGGTTGTGCTTGTTTGAGTATGCTAAACTTGTGTTATATGCATTCTTCCTTTTGGGCATCTATCTTAGCATACGATATAGTGTCTCTAATTTAGATCTAACTAAAATAGTTGTTATATTTCTTCCTTTTCCCCCCCCATTTGCTTCAGATAAAGCCTTCCTGTGAAGGAGAGTTGGGGCTTGATAGACCCCGAATAGCGGCATTACTGGTGTTAGCCATAGCAGCTCCATTTTCCAGTGGACAGCTTATCCATGATATTCCATCACAAATATTCTCTTATACTGTTCCATTTTTGGGAAGGATCGCTTGCTCTTTGGAAGATGTTATCCACAGAGATGTCCTTTTGGCTTATCTATGTCATTGCGCCTCACAGAAAATGAAGGATGCGGAGTTCTTGTTGCATGCTATAGAAGGAAGCAGCCCGAATTGTAGTATGAAGAAGGGCTCCCTGCAGCATGTCGATGATGGAACCTTAGAAACTCTTCAGAACAATTTGTTGGAACTTAAGAAGGTATTAGTTCCCATTGAGGAATATCATCAGAACATGGCTTTAGAGCATGGAGAGTTAATACATGTCATAAAGATTATTCTGAGAGCAGCTGCAGATACCTGGCCTTTGATAAAATCAAGATGTACAGAAGAAGTGCTTAGGACGCTGAGGTTTTAATCTTCTAATATATTTCCTCCTTGCTTTTCATCTTTATGCATGCTTGCCTAAGCTCTATTAGAAACTTTGAACCTTGGTTTTAGAAATCAGCCAATACAATCTGCAACAGACAGTGCGCATCCACAAATGGATGAGTTGTGTTATCAGTCAATACAAGTACCTCAGATATGTTGCCTGATGGCTGATATGGCTATTATAATGTAAAAATTGTTAGTAGTAAGGCTCGATCTCACAATCTCTTTATGTGTAGGAAAGAATTTAGCCCCCTGGCTAGGGCCTAGTTCCTGTTAATGAGTTTTTTTTTTCTTTTCTTTTTTTCTTTATCTTTTTTTTTTGTTTTTTTTTTTTGTTTTTTTTTTTTTTTTTTTTTTTTTTTGGGGGGGGGGGGGGGGGGGGGGGGGGGCGCTGACGAGGGTATCCTTGAGGTATTGGACCCAACAGAACTAATCCCCCGGGTGGCACCCGCTAAACCCACACAAACGCATGTCGGGTAAATATGGGGTGGGTTTCGAACCCAAGACGTGGGAGCAAACCCACGCCTTATGCCACTCCAACTCCCAGGCAGGTTGTTCCTGTTGCCTTATGCCACTCCTACTCCCAGGCAGGTTGTTCCTGTTGATGAGTTGTTATTTATAAAACTAATAAGTAATAACTGCACGCTTGATGAATTCTATAAACCTCTTTTTTCTAGCACCCCATTTTGGTTAACCTATATAGTACACCTATGATCAATTCAATCCCTTCACAGATACCTACCCTTTGAACTGGTAGGAGTGCTATTTCGACACTAATATGAACTTATGTTAGTGTTACCGTTGAGTTTTATCACGGAAATTTGTTTGGCATACGGTCATTAAACTTTGAGTAGCTAAAATCAAGGGTCTGGATTGTTTGATCGGACTGGTACTGAGCCACGTCCACATGCTAATTCATGTCTCCCTTAATTATCATGCAACCAGGTGGGCCCCACATTAAGTGCCAGTGGCCTACAACACATTATTTGAAGTTTGTACATGTTGAGATTCATCTCCATTGATCAACCACATAAAAGGCTATTGGTTTCATGAGAAACAATTGATAAATTATTTTTAAGTAAGCTACATTTTGAAAATATTAATATTCTGATTTACAACTTTGGAGGATAAGAAATAAAATAGTGGTGCATGGTTGTGATTATGTAGCAATATTGGAAGCACTCAGTTTGCAAAATAATCACTATGCACCTACTTAAAAAAAGAGTTCCCAATTTTTTTTTTAATTATAACACAAAATTTTGAGCTATTTGTGGTTTAAGACGAGTACAAAACTTACCCCAAAGTGTTGAAAATTACATGGAAACTATTTTTGGTTGTTGCTGTAAAAAAACTTACTCTGAAGTGTTGAAAATTACACTGAAGCTATTTTTTGTTGAACTCGAAAACAGCATCTTGTAGTAGTCTAATGCCTGATACGTACACAAAATGAGCCAGTTTATCTCTAGAAAAGAGACAAAAATCTAGGATTTTCCTTCTTGATTTTCAGATTTCTTTTCGGGTTTTGACCTTTTTTTTTTTTTACTTAAAAAGAATACACCAGTGTGCTCGATCTGCATTGGTGTTCGTAAAACCGATTCAGGGTTCTATATTGATATTTAAAACCATGGTCTAAAACTGTGTACTCTTGGTTGTTAATGTAAGTTATGTTGTTGTTGTGTTCTTTTTTTTATTTTATCAAAGGCACTGTGTTCTCATACTTTTCACCTTTGCTGTAATCTCTGTTGGACACAGGATTTGCAAAAGAGAGCTGGAGATCCTTCCTGTGCACTCACATGGATCAGCTGGTGTGTTGGCCTTTGCCTTACATTATGTAAGGCTAATCAAACTGCTCATGAGAGTGTGGGAGCATTTGCAGCCAAGAAACTTACATGTTACTGGAATGAAAATATTGGATATTCTACTGGAAAAACTGGACATACGCCTTAGAAGTATGAGGTATGGGTTTCTGGGATTAATTAAAGAAGAACAATGTCATGTCTTAGAGCTGGCAATGCTTAGTTGTGTACTGAGGTTGTCAAAGGTTAGTATATGCTGTGGCCCAACTTTGAGTAAGTTGCGTGCTACATTATCTCGCCTAGATGCACTTTGTGGTGAAGAGTCTATTGAACTTTCTGATTTTGCCAAAGAACTAAAGAAATGTTGTCAAGAGGAAATCAATGAAGCTTCTTGCCCTCTTCCTGTCAATAAATTAGTTGAGATTTTCTCCCTTAAGCAAATTGTGTTCAGCGGTGGATTTAAACACATCAAAGCGGAGATACATGTCCCTGATAATGATTCTGAGAATCCTCTTCTCTTTATTCCAGGATTGCCTGTGGGTATCACATTCCGGATCACTCTGTATAATATTTCAATCAAGAACAGAGTGTGGCTACGAATGGTTATGGAGGGTTCATTTCAACATGTTTTCCTGGATCTGAACCGATTTGAAGGCAGCGACGAGGTAAAGAAATGTACAATTGAGGTACCCTTCTATAGTACTCCAAAAGCACCATCTTTCTCATTGAGAAGCTGTGTGGGTATTGAATGCCAACTTGAAGATGTGATTCAACTGAGAGAAGGTCATGTTGGGCCAAAGCACGACCTTACGTTTCTTTGCAAGGAAAAAGTTATTTATCTGGCTATTATTGATAGCAATGGCTGATTGGTGCATTTTACCAAGTCACAAACTCATTTATGTTTGCATTTTGAAGGAGAAAATATCAATTGGAAAGTGAACAAGAACCTCTTACATGATGGGGTAAATGAAACGATAGACATTCAAAACAAGTTGGAATGTGTCACACCACTTTCAAGTTGAGATATAACTGCTTTGTTTTGCTTAATTTTTCGACTGATGCTTTGTTGGTGCTGAAGGAAAACAATAAGCCCAGTGACAGCAGGATTTCTGAATCCCTAACCCAGGGTTCTGGTATCATGTGTATAGGGCTTTCTAACACCTTTCACATTTACCTTGTTATATGATATATAATGGAGAGGTCCTGAAATTTGAAATGATTGAAGATGCTAGCATTTTAGCATTTAGCTGACTCATTCTTATGGCAAGCTGTAGCATTTAGATATTTGATTTTGCTTCCATTTCAGAAGCCGCTGCCAACATTCATCAGAATGTTTGATTCATTGGTTACCTTGACATGCAAGAAGATAGAAGGGATGAGTGGATTGATATGGTTTGGGCAGACATTTTGTTGAAAAGATGATAGTGCCATAAGTTATTTGACTTGATACATTGGGCTTACAGAAATGGCTGTTTTGGTGTACGAGGCAGGGACTGTTATTTCTGACTGTAGCTTGGGATGGTGTGCTCCCTCTTTCTTCACTCATTACTTGTGTGTGCATGTCTAGTAGGAGACTGCCTTGATGTTGGTTGTATTAATATGGTGGACCCATCAACCCTTGCAGGAGAGGAGAGAGAGAGGCCAAGAAGGGATCTTTCTTTTTTCATTTTTATGTATCTGCAGGTGGTATGTTTGGAGCAGTTCTGTTGATACATGTTGAAGTTAGAGATTCCCCCAGTTCCATGAGAAGAAGCAAACTAAGAGATAGGCCAAATGTACTTGTTAGTTTTGGAAAATTAAGCAGGGGCCAATTGAGAAAGGATCTCTTAACTCTGTATTTTCAGTGACAGGCCTCTTTGCATATGCACAAACATGGTGCATCTGCAAGAAGGGCTCAGTTTTCACATCAGCATTTTCCTTACTGTATGGAGACAGTTATCCTCAAGTAGAGCCCTCATCTTGGAAGGTATATTTCAACTTGCTTTCTCATGAGTCATGATATTGCACCAGCTGTAGTCTGTTGTGGTGGTCTGCATGGCTCAGATCTTCCAATTGGAAGATCTATGGCATCCATCTGTAATTCTCTGTCCACAAAGTGGCCCACTGGGTCAAGTGTCCAGATCACCTTCGATCCATGGGGTTCTTGTACACAAATCCTGATGCACCAGGACTGTAGTAGTGCTCTAATGCTTCCCTTAACGCACAGTAGAGACTCCATGGCTTATGAATTGGACCATTCCATTTGATGGTCGTCATATTGAGTATGAGTGGTGCCCAAAAGTTATCAAATCTCAGACATCCAAACCACTCAAATCATTATACTTCTCTTGGACTGTTGTTCCAGATTTTTCTTTAGAGCATGTATGTCATTTTTCCTATGTTATACATTTGGAAGTACCATTGATCTTGGGGTGGAGAGTAAAGGATCAATGAGAAAGGTTCTCTCGCCTTTTGCACTTTGGGGATTGAAATGATTTGATACACCATTACATATGAATGAATTTTAACACTTCTTTTTATCAAGATTAGGTGGTGATGGGAGGTGAACTCCTATTGCCTTTGGCTCAATGGTTTGGTAGGTCTGCCTGCCGTCTCATCATATTGTATGACAATAACATTTACTTGCTGCAATCTGTCAATATGAAGGTCACTGGGTCATTTTGCTTTTGCTTTTCAGATGGATCACTTTGATGATGTACTATTTATTTAGTCAATCTGTTCAGTCTAGCACCCATTGGCACCGAATCGTCCATTGTTCTGAAACTCTCTATTCAGAGGGTTGCTGGTTGCAATGCTAGACAGTCCTTTCTAAGAAAGGAATCATACTCTGACAAAAAGAAACCCACCAGCTAACTGCTTGAAGGTGAACGTGGAGCTTTTAGAAATGCAGGAAGCTGTGATACCTGGATGGTACAGAGGATGTAACTTCTGTGTTGTATCATATCCACTACTTATATGTTATAAGTAAAATCCAGATTCCATACACACTGTTTGCATGTTGCGTCCCTGCCATATCTGGGCATTAGGTTGGCATCGTGTCTCAAATCTCAATATAGCGAATGAGGACATTCCAACCTCAGAGATTGAAGAGTTAGGAAATTTTGGGCATGTTCTTGTCATCTTACAATCTGTAAGCCTAATAAAAATCTTACTGCTAGAGAGTAGTGACCAGGGAGCTGTCAAGAATATTTTTTATTATTTTGTTTGACTAAAAAACACTGCAGTAGTGCAGTTGCTGAAATTGGAACTGAAGAGAAAATGGATGCACAATCTTTATAGACAGTGGCTATGCAGCATGTGCCAGCAACATTTACAAACAATGCAAAAATTAGATTGAAGGTTAGGATTATAGTTAGGTTCTTTTGTTGAGAGAAACAATATACATTCACATTGTAGTTGGCTGTTACTAAGTTAAGTGAAGATTTACAATACGGGATTCCTGTGTGAAACTTTTTTCTCTGTGAGACACTTGGGTGTGACCCACCCAACTTCTTGGAGGTGGATGTGAAGCCTGTTCTCTTCCTATCGTCTTGCCTCCATCATCCTTATCTCCAATATTTCTTCCTTGCTACTGTTTGCACTTTCACTGTTGCTGCTATTTCCTTTAGGCTGATTGCTGCTTGTGAGCTTGTTTGGACTGCTACAATGTCAAATCGCCTATCAGGTTGGTGCTGTTAGCTGGGTTGTGTAAACCTCATAACTTTTCGTCTGCTTCTTGTGGCACTTGTACCAAGGGGGAAAGCGTGTGTCTGGGTAAAGTCTAAGGCTCCCACATCTTAGAAAGAGTGGCAGCCACTAGGTTAATTACTTATTTGGGTTGGTATAACTTCTTCAACTTGATGAACATCATGGGCACTGAAGCTTTCTTAGATTATTGGATTTATCAGATTGAATTCTAAAAGGCTGTTTCTGCATCTGATTGCCTGCTGGATATACTGTCAAAATTACCAAATTCATATTGATGGCTGAGATCAATCACTAACCAAAAAATGGATGATGTCAACCCAACTTACATTAGAAATAAAGCCATCTGATCAAGTGACCTAGAAAAATAGACGACTGGGATCTGTTATTATGGGTTTGCCTTTGATTGCCAATGTCTGTAAGAGTCTCGTTCATTTGTCATAGTGAAAAGATCAGTGTATGGAATTTGGGTGGCATGTATGATTTATTTGGTTGGTTCAATACACTGATATCTTATTTGTAAAATTTTCAATTATAAAGTTAATGAGTTTTTAATCGCTCTTATATATCATACATATATAGGTTGATTGCTTTTGTCTTAATCTGTTATATATCAACCTTTTTTTTTTTTTTTTTCACGGGCAATGTAAAGTAAAGAACTCTTTTGAATCAGAATCTCATTTTTTGCACTTATTATACCTTAATTACAGCAGCTCAGCTGTAAACTTTTCAGTTGTTTTCGCTCAATTTTCCATGTGTGATACATTCTACTTGTTCTTACATTCTACTTGTTCTGGTTTTACACTGTTTGATAAAACGCTAATAAATTATGCAGGATATCTCAGTTATAAAATCACATGCAATGTTGATTTGGTTACTTGTGGTCAAATGGGATTCAATCAGACCACTAAGAGAGCACATAACACCTTTATTATCCATGAGCGATGCACCAAATACATCATAAAAGGGCCCACCATTTTTCGTCAATCCAATACCTTCACATACCAATCCCCACTTGAATTGGTAATGATCCTAATTTTACTGTGTTAATCACGTTCGAATTTTATCACGGTAAATCTACATGATGTGTAGGCGTAGCTATTAAACTTTAAGATCCTTAAACTAAAGTCTTATGATCATTTGATCGTCCAAATATCTTCCATTCCCCTGATCCATGTCAAAGCCTTGTCATTGTCATGCTTTTTGAAAACATGGAAAGTAAAATAGAAGATAGTAAGGAATATGCTATATACTAATATATATATAAAGGCTGTCTAATGTTTGTTGTCCAATACTAAGATGTCAATTTGGATCTCATCATCAATAGTGAGGCCAACTTTTTATACTACATAACAGTTTTCAGGTATGTTGATCCAAGTACTGTTGCAAATATCATTATCAAGATAATCAGGTGGTAGATAATATTGGTAATTTTAGTTTGTTTTTGTCAAAGGATGTTGTCAGGAAAGTATTGTTAAAACATTATAGCAGAATATTATATAAACGATACGAATACTGAGGGAAAAAAAAAAAAACCTGAAACCAGGACTAAAATTGTTGCTTGTGGTTGTCTCCTATAAGGTCAGTTTTTAAAACGTCCTTGGTTCATAACCTCCATTGAATATGGTGGGGCCTTTTCTATTTCCTTCTCTAATCCATATGAGATCTTTTGTTCCCCTTATTCTAGTTGATTGCACACATCCTAAGGGGGCCCCACAAAGAGGGGAGAACATAAATTATATCGACCTGGGTTGATTTAGTGTAGTGAACTACTATGCTTTTAGTTATTAAAAAAATAACAATAATATTGTTATAGCTATATCTATCTACATTCTGCATTCAGTCAACCTATTAGCATCATGATGTCGTGCTTATAATGATAAAATAGCACCCATTAACCTAACAAGGCAGGTGGTCCCTGGCTTCCATTTCCAATGTGAAATGATTGATGTAGCTATCATCAGACTTTTATACCTCCACCATTTGGTGTTTGATTTGGATATTTTGGGAGTTATTCATCCATGCCTACTCGATGTTACTTCAATAATTCCAATATTCCCACGGTTACAATCGATTAGGGTTATTATCCCAAAAGCTTTGGCTGCTTTATGGCAGTTTTATGCATTATTATTTGTCTAGCAATTCTTAGTTGAGCATGATTTTAGATCAAATAACCTCTCCTATAATGAAAGTCGAACCAAGATGAGAAATAAGTATCAGCCATCACCTTTAGTAATTCAAATATAATAGTTGAATTACTTCTAAATACCCATCTTATAAATATCATTCACCCCTCACCTCTTTATTAAGTCTTTGGTGGAACTAATCTAACAATAAATTATTATGGATTCAGTTTTTAATATTCTCTGCAAACAAATTAATAGGCCCGGCATATTTATCTATAACATACATTGGTCCCAATTCCCAATCACCTGTTATTTTTTATTCTCATCCAAAATTATGCGGAAGACTTTTTTTATATAACATTATAAAGGCTTATGCCTCTTAATCTAGAGGAATGTTCATGTGCATCTATCCCTCATTATAAGGTGAAAGAGGAAAACGCCATATATGATTATATGAAAAAGAGGAATATTCATTTGCAAAAAGGAAATCTCTCACCATAGGTGAGGAACACTCAAACGTCCTTCGTGAAGTTAGTGTGTTGACCCTATGATATTTATGATCTTTTGATCAAATACTAAACAAAAAGTGTACATAGACTAACTCATTGAGTTAGTCCATGGACTAACCCCATGATATCCATAGGGATATCACATGATATCTCCATATCCGCATGGGGACCCCATGATATCCATGGGGATATCACATGATATCTCCATATCTCCATGAGATATCATGTGATATCCCCATGGATATCATGGGGTTAGTCCATGGACTAACTCAATAAGTTAGTCGATGTGGTAGGACTCAATACTAAAGGGTCTTCTGTGAAATTTGTCCATTTCAAATGTGGAATTCAATGCCCATTAGATGATCATCTTATCCTTACTATTCTGACCTAAATTACTTTCAGAATTATTTCCCAAATGATAATATCATGGTGAGTCCCAACAATTCATAAAATCCCAACAACTCACTCACTTGATGATGTAAATTTAGTGGCAACCCATGTTCCCAAAGGAACAGATAACTCTGACCACAGCTCTTCATGTAAACCTGTGGGTCCCACCTCCCAATCAATTTATCACTCAAATCAAATCCACAAAATTCAATATTGTGGCCCACCTAAGCTTGATGCCTTTAGGCAGGATCTCGTCTTAGTGGCTAAAATGGGAGTCGCTTTCTTTCATTACCCGTCTCTCCCGGCATTATATTATATAGGCCCCTGCCAAAACGCCTGACCCCGACCCCCCAGTCTTCCGCTCTCTCTCTCGTCAACCGTTTGAAAGGTACGTTTCTCTCTCTCTCCTTTTTTCTGTTCTAGGTCTTTTGGCTTCGGATTTCATTCACCTTTTCTTCTCTTAATTTCAATCTCTGATTGGAACGATATGATTTATGCTGTTGTAGATTTTCTGTGATCCTTGTATTTTTCGGAGATCAGTTGCTTGGTGCGTTTTCAGCTATGTAAGTGATTATTTCCGGATCTGTTTAGATTGGACTGCTTGTGTGTTTGGTTTGGTTTGGTTTATTCCTTCAACAGGAATCTGTTTATTAGATGTAATGTAATTTCTTACAAATTAGTCCGTTGATCTTTAACACGAATTGGAAGTTAGTAGTAGTAATGTTCGGTCTGTGTAGAATCCTACGGTGAATTGTGAAGCTTGTGGTGCATTTGAGTTCTAATTTAGGCTGAATAGGATTGCAGGTGTCAGTTTTTTTTTTTTTTTTTTGTATCATTGATTTCGATCGGGTTCTTTCTTAGAGGGTTTATATAATCCTGGCATGGAATTTGGGCATTTGGGTCCGTTTGTTTTGGTGACCTAGATTGGTAATTTGCTTGATCCCACAGTGGATGGCTCCTCACTTTGTTACTATAATATCTGGGCTATTGATCTCTCTTGTTATTCATGGATGTGATGATGTGGAATTCCCACTTGTCTTGGATACGTGTCCCATTTTGTGAAGCCTTTTGAGAAAATTTTCGAGATCATTTATGTGATTTTTTTTTGGTCCTCATGTTCAATGGGTGTTTATTCCATTATTGATTGATTTGGGATGCACGCCAATCACTTTGTTATTCTAATTATTTCCCTTCCATTCTTTTTCCCTTCATGGTTATAACATATGAAGGGTTTAATTGCTATGAATATTTATATAAGCTAAAGATCCATATTTGATACAAGTGGTATAAGTTGATCAATCAAACAAGAGTGCTATTTAGTCCACAGTATGGTGACCCAGATCGTAATTTTGGTTGAATCTTTGCCCAGAAAGCCATTGTTTAAAGAGAAATTATTAAATACCGTATTATGGGGCCCACTGTAACCGCCTAAGTAAATCCTTCATGGTTGGATAAGAAGGATCCATGTTGATTGGTTGGACTGAACGTTCTTGCCATTTTTCTGGGGCCCTTGATGAGATGTTTTATGTTCATCAAAATGAAGGCTGGTTTTGAGCCATTAACTTTTTTTTTTTATGGGTAACATGACTTGAACCCACAACCTCAATGTTGCAATAATGAGCATCTTCCACTCTGCCATGGGCTCTTGTCTATATATTCAAGGTTCTGAGCCATACTCATTATACAATCTATGTAACGACCTTCGACTTTTTTTTTTTTGATAACGGTAAAAATTATTGCTCAAAAAAGAAAGAGAACAAAAGATTACAGGAAAAAATCCCCAACAAACGAAAAAAAATCAACTAAACATCGAAAAGAATAGGAGTACAGAAAACTCCCTCTTTGGCAAGAGCATCCACCATGACATTAGCCTCTCGAAAGATATGGCAAAAAGAACGACCTTCGACTTTTGTCTTGAAGAAACGGATTGTTTTCTGGAAATACAACATAATGATAAACATGAGTTCGTTTTTCCTGTGGATCTTAACAGTTTACGTCCCTTCTAACCATCTTGATATATATGAGCATATTACATGATATTTTCACTCAGTTAATGTCATCCAATTATAAGGTAAGATGAATGGACAAAACACAAAGCCACAAACATATGAAGATGCCAACAATCAGAATGTTTGTTAAACATGATAAACTAAGGGCAACCGTTTTACAATTCGAAAGAAGGAAGAATATTATCCATGGGGTTATTCTACCCCTCATGACCCCCGGCCTTTCATTGCTGGGTGCAGGCCTTTGTGCATTCATACAATAGTCTTCTCTTATATTGTATAGTTTTATTTCCCCTTTTCAGGCAAAATCATATACCTTTTAAGAAGAAAAGGTCAAGGGAAATGCACTTTGGATACCTGTCCACCAAAGGGATCAATGAACATGTGACTTGAGCAAAAGAGTGTGGTTTTGATAATATGTATTTGTGATTTTTTTTAATATTTGTTAGGGTAAGAAAATTGGAATCCCTTTGCTTGATAGGTGCTTGTTGAACATAGAATGTATGTTTTTCCCCCAAGTCATGTTAAAATCCCATCAACTTTTTCTAAACTCTGTTTCAATCGTAGAGATAAATTGATCTCTTCATTTGGGTGTATGGGGTTGCCACTATATTACATCTTTAAGTTGAGCTATTGTGATCTTGTCGATTGATGGGACTCATCGTGATTCTATACTTATTGACCCTTAATGAGAAATGGTTAAGAATGATGGTGCATCAACTTATTGAGGGTGAGAAGGGAATGTTAGTCATTTGATTGCAGTCTGACATCTCTTCATGATCCCGATGTTGAGGGTTGATGATGTTTCGAAGAAAAGGATACCCAAAGAGAGAAGTAAGAGCAGAAAAAATTTTCGATAGTCAATTATGATCATGATTTTTGTAGTTTTATAATGTGGTGTAATTTTATGTATGGGCTCCTATTGGAGTTGGTGTCTTTGGTTTCATATCTAACGGGGAGAATACAAAATACAGAACCAACACTAAATAAATGGGTATAAGAGCATTATACCCAAAGCATTGATTGCAAAAAAGCTATGAAAGGAGATGTCCTGTCCACTTCTTGTTTTTCCAAAGCATTTGCCATACAATTAGCGGACTGCCTAATATGATTTAAAAGTCACTTGGAGATGCAAAGACAGCACTTTTATCTCTTTGAAATGAAACTGAAATTTCCATGGCCTTGAATCATTGGATGACAACCACAAAAGAGCATCAGATGAGCCACTTTTGATAATAAGCCTATCATGGTATGAAGTGGAACCCACGAGCCTCCAAAATCACCATCAGCTCAGCCTCGCTAGAATCCTTTCTGCTAGCATTATTTAAACACATACACAAAACAACACTCTCCTCCAATGCCCGCCGGATCCAGTTTTCCTTTGGTGGCTTCTTCCACATTGAACTTTAAGACACCGAGAGGAGCGGTCCAAACTTCCAATTTCCTCTCCTTCAGCAGATCAAAATCCATGCACCCTTCCCAGTTATATGAAATATCATCCAATTTGACATGATTGAGTTCCTTCTTAACACAACACCATTTAGCAACCCTGAAAAGCATCACCACAAGAAGTGCCTGAAAGGATAATATGAGTATTGCTAAAAATCTTATAATTCCTTTGTCCCCAAATTGATCAAAATTAATTTTTCTATGATGAAGTAATTGTAAGTTGTAGCTTAGCTGGTAGGGACATAAGGGCGTGACTCCACTGTAGCAAAAAAAAAAAAAGAATAAAAGAAAAGAAATAAAAAGAAAAAAGAAAAAAAGAAAAAAAAAAGGAAAAAGGAAAAAAAAACAATATTTGATTTGTTTGGGGGGGGGGGGGGGGGGGTGGTTTGGGTTGAATATTGTGTAGAGACCTTCTATTGTTTGGTCTGGATCCAATAATCTGATCATGCCACATACATTATCTTATTGGATCAACCTCAGCCTTGCTTGACCACTTGCACCTTACTCTGGAGAATGGCTACATTCCATATGAATCATGAAGTACAAATGCAACAATAGCTACTTGTCCTCATGTGCTGACAAGAGTCAAAATTTGGGACAGCTTTAGAATGGTTTTGATTGTTTTATTCATGCTGTTTTCTCCACAGCATTTTCATTATACTTTATAGGCTGTGGGTGTCACTTGCATCCTGGATTGGGGTGTACTTTCATCACTGAGGCTTGAGAAGATATCTTTTCAACCTTTTATGACACTGGGGCTTCTGACATCTTTTCAACCTTTTATTACACTGGGGCTTCTAGGCACAGAAGACTTGAAGTTGCTCGATCTGTTGCGGCTGCTCAAGTTGTTTATACTGAAGATAATTGTCTTTAGCTGCCTTCATTTGGCTAGAGTTGTGGAGGAACAATACATTTTTCCCTTCTCAACAAGGTACCTATCCATGCACGCTGCTACACACATTTTGCAGAGTGGTGTAGGTAGTGTTACTATGCACTTAATTCTATTCATCGTAAAAAAAATGAAAAGAAGAATAAAATTCAATGTGAACTCATCACCTCTGTTAGTTTGAAGGAACTCAATTTATTAACACTTTGTATTTAGACAACTGAGTCTTCACCATAATCACAGTTGTTGAGTCAGAAGTCCATGAGAAATGTAGTCTGGTGGCTATGGTAGTCTTTTAATAAATCTCAAAGCCTTTGTCCCTGAAGTGGCTGGGAGAAAATTTAGTCTCTGACATAAATTTTCTTGTTGCCACTTGCCAGGGCACTCGCTAAAACTTGGAGCTTTGTTGGCTGTATCAAACAGAGGCAAATATCATCAAATATACCATCATGATAGACCAAACTGAGCAATTAGTTATACATTTACTATTCTCCCTGTAATGGCATTAGTCACTTCCAAAAGTTCAATTGTTATTGTTTCCTTTGTAGTTTCAAGAAAGTGCTTAGGAGGAGATCAAATAATCAAAGTGAAGATCAATAGGCCAAGTAATCACAATCAAATGAGTAGTGTATGCACGAGCACACCACTATTGAGCTCCAAACTATAAATAGTTTGTTTTGGTTCTTTCATTCCTATTTCTCCAGCAGGTGCTTGGGAGGTAAAATCATCAGTGACCGGAAAGGTGAGCGTTGTCCATGAGAAATTCTTAGTTCTTAAGAATTTGTTAACCATTGCAGAAAAATGACACTGAAATTTGGCATGTTCTCTGTAGAGTTGGGCACACAGCAAGTACTTAAATACTCTTGTTCGAATCTCAGTCATCATTTCAACATGTTAGGTGTTTCATCTTTGTGCTTCAGTGAAGCAAATAGCTTGCATACTTCCACCTGCTGATGGTTTCATACAATTAGTGTAGTACTACTAGTTAACAAGGGCATGCTTAGTTAGCTAACTGGTGGATTTGTTTCTCCACGTATTTTAATTCTTTGTATATTTACTTAAATTTGATGCTTGAGTTTTTTTCTTAATAATTTAAACCATAAGGTTTTTCTGCAGTGTTCCCCTCCTTTTCTATAAGTTCATTTAAAACATGTCTTTTTCTCATGGGGCAACTGTGTCAAAAAAATAAGGGAAAATTACAAAAACAGGGCTTAAGTTTTTTGAAGGTTTCAAAAACAGGACGAAATTAAAATGTGATTTCAAAATAGGCCGTGAGTTTTCTAAAAGCATTTCAATTGAGGACATCCGGCGATTTTGATGATTTTCCGACTGTTTCTTCCCTCATTTTTTCCAAAACCCCCAAAATGCCCTTACCTCCATTCTTTCCCATTCCCCTCCTCTCTCGGCCATCCAAGAAGACAGAAGGATTTCAAGAGTCTTGAAGAGTCCCGTGTCTTCATCATCAATCGAAGAACATAAAGAAAGCTTCCATGTCCCCTCTCAATCCTAAACCCATATCAGGAGAAGAAGCACACAGGCACCAGAGGACCCACCTCAGGGGAAAAAAGGCTCCTGTGGAGGTGACGAATATTGATCCCCGGCCGACGACATTAACGAATGTGCCGACGCATTCATCAAGAGATTCAGGCAGCAGCTTCAGATCCAACGGCTTGAGTCGATCGAGAACTATGAACAGATGCTTGCCAGAGGCCTGTGAAGCCATCCTCCGTTTCTATAATCATGTTTTATTACTATGTGTGATTGATTGTTTGATCTGTTGCGTTTGATTTCCACTTCTTTAATAGAAAGTCTCTTTGTTATATTTTGAGTTTTAATCTACAAGCACACTAAATCCTCTTGCCAAAAAAAATTGGGATGATACTCGAAAATAACAAGGGTTTGTTCAAGTGATTAAGATCTTGCTGACAGTAGCTTCTGCTTGGCTGAGATAAGATCTCTTGATATGAAGTTGTAATAGTGATCATTAGACTGAATCATCTTTCAGCAATATTATTTAGGTCTTAGTGATGGGATGAGAAATGTGAGTTGTCTGTACTGTAGGGTCGCAACACGGGCAGCTTGGTAGGGGTATTGGGCCAGCTCGATCTTAATTCGATTTTCATGTTGGTGCCCGATCTGAATTATAGTTTTATAACCAAGTCCAATTCGATTATATCATCTTCTTCGATTGATGATGAAGAGACAGGGTTGCGAGAGAGATGGTTTCTGTTCGCCGGGGCTATGAGCTAGGTGAAAATGAAGATGGGTTCTGGGATGGAGTTTGTGCCTGGGATGGTGAGATAGAGATGGTGATGGAGGTGAGTGAGGCCTGCGCCTTGGACATGTGGGCTGCTACGTGACTGAGAGGTTGGCGCTGCCTGGAGGATGATGGCAAAGAGAGGTGATGGGAATGGGAAAGGATGGAGGTAAGGGGCGTTTTGAAAAAAATAGGAAAGAAAACGGCCGGAATATCATCAAAATCACCGGATGTCCTCAATTGAAATGCTTTTAGAAAACTTAAGGCCGATTTTGAAGTCACATTTTAATTTTGTCCTGTTTTGAAATCTGCAAAAAACTAAAGCCCTGTTTTGTAATTTTCCCCAAAAAATAATAATAAATAAAATCTTTTGCTTCAGATCAGAACAGATTTGGTCATGCAACAATGCTTGACTATTAACTGATTCGATTTGTTTTTCTATGTATTCATCCTGATTCCTGATTATTAATCATGTCTTGATATTCTTTGACATGGATGGCAGCAGTCTCTTTTTTTATTGAGGGCACTCCGAGCTATGACTCTAGCATGTCTCGTTTGTCACAGTGTAGACAGTCCATCACAATCTTTTAGAAGCTACTCCACCTCGAGTTCAGACAGTGAGGGTCGATGCTCAGCTATAGTCAACTGCTTGAGCAGGAAAGTATCTGTTCCACCGGAAGGTGCACGCACCATGATGACATCCAAGGTGACCCCGCAGCCTTTCATAACAAACAGCCAAGGCATTGTTGGAGCACCAAGACTAGTTCGAAGCCGTGCTGTGAGAAGGGACCTTGTGAGGGACTGGAACTTTGATGAATTTGTAGTTGAGGGTTAGAGAAGAAGTAAGACCTTTTTGCGGAACATGATGCATCTTCTCAATGTATGGGGTTTAGACACGTCCAAACCCATCCAATGATTGTGCGTATTTCTTTCACTGGTGTCCTTTCTGTTTTCCAGATAAGACGCTATCATTTGTTGTCTACTCTCTGTTGTTTTTTAATTTTTTTCTCATCTCTATTTCATAGTCACCATTTATAGAGAATCAGTAGGGACTCTTTGGAAGTACCTCACAATCACATCATTATAAATCCCAAACGGAAAACCGCTACCCGACTTCTTTCCAGCTATCAGAGAGTCTGAACCCAAAAAGAAGCCTGCAAAATCTTCTCTTGTTTAGGAGTAAAATCCTTTGTTGCTGTAAAATACAGCCAACAGGGAGCAAGTTTCTTTGATTTATTTCTGGGCTTTGTGCTTATGTTACCTTCTCCTTCTATTTTATTATTTTCCTTTGATTTTGATTTTTGAAAGGCGTTTTTCCTTTATTAAAGGTAAAATGCTTCAGTAATGTAAGTCTTCCAGGTTTGAATGATCAGAATTCCAGAGTGTTGATCTGCTGGCACCCACCAACAATGCCCAGTTTTTTAAAAAAACTGGACAGACCCCATTAGTTCTCCATGAATCTGGACCGCTCTATATTCATTATCACCACCTACCTTCAAGTGGCTTCAAGATGGTCTCTTGAGTTAAATTTTGGGTGTGGTTTGTTCAGGATATAGATTCCGTCAGTTGGATCAACTGTCTAAATTCTGGGCTTCGCTTGTCTATAGCAAGGCCCAAGTAATGCCCTCCAGGCCCCAGGGGCCGGCCAGTTGCGCCCAATCTGGTTGACAGGATTTCACTTGTGAAAAAAACCAGTGTAGGGCTCTCCAAACAGGCCAGGTTTTGAACTGATCGGCCTGAGTTAATAAAAAAAAAAAGTTCTTAGCTTAATGTATATTCGCCAAATCATTTTAATTTCCACTTCCACCCCCCCCCCCCCCCCCCCATATTACCTTCACCTTTCCACTTATCCCTTCTATTAGAATGCACTGCAGGAATCAAATGCAGATAAAACAAACGGCCTTAATATGAATCGTGCATTTTATCTTGTATTGTTTTAGGACCATTATGTTGTATCTTGCAGTGTTTCTGCTAAATTCGGTGTAATGCAAAAAATAAAGTTGTGATTACCAAGGAAAAGTATAGTAAAGGTGTTTAGGTTAACACTAAAAGGGTTCGTGAGTCGCACTTGATTTCTTCTTTCACGTTGATGTTGTTTCTTGCAGCAAATCCAGTCATCTGTTTGTCACATGATTTCTCTCCTAACTAGTGTTGGGTCTGTAAACATTTTCCCTTTCCTTTATAAAATATAATACACCCAGGCTCGGGCCTAATCTATTATAGGTGGGGCTGGGCTCAGACCAGGTACTTATGGCCCAAGTTAGGCTTGGTCCGGGCTCCGGCCTTTTGTTTAAAATCATGGCCAGGCTAGGATATTGCCCAGCCCGGGCCATGAACACCTAGGGCTTCAGAAATTCCAATTGATGAGGGAATTGGTTGTATGTGGGTGGGTCTGTTAGTGGTGTAGGAGCTCACGATCAAGATGTTGGATATATGACCGACCTAGGTTCCTAGCTGTAGATTAATTGGCTCAACCTGATAAAAAAAAGAAAAGAGTCAAGATCCCAGGCTAATCAGAGGAAAGATCAAACAAATGGGGTTAAATCATTGATTAGATGGCTAAGATGAAACCAAAACCATGCATTGTGAAAAACTCAGAACTATTTAAGGGATAAAAAACAACACCCATATGATCCTTTTGGACCATCTAATCAGATCAAATCAAGCCCAAATATGATGAAAATTCAGCAATATTGAGATGTGCATAGTCTAGAATGGGTTCCATTAACCATGACCCAACTCGAGCCCATTCTAGTATAAATCCAGCCCGTATCGGATGCCCTATGCTTGAACCTTAGAAGCCTCTTGAATGGTCTAAAAATGCAAAAGATGGGAACTACTACTCACACGATGGAAAGTCCAATAGCTTCATATGCAAGAAATTATGGATATTGGTAACTTTTGAAAATAAGTCTTCTTATCCTTGAAAACATCTTAAATCAAGTACTTTACAAAAAGACCCAAGAGTAGAAAAACTTTCAAACATACAAAAGACAAAAATAAACAAGGAATCATGTGAGATTTATTTCCAACCAAAACTGGGATTCATTCCCACAAAAAAAAAAAAAAAAAAAAAAAAAAAAAGGGGGAGTGCTATTGGCACCGCAAAATTTTCTCTCCCCACAGCACTAGAAGACAAAAATATTTTTTCCTAAACTACCCCTCCCTTCCTCCCTCCTCCTCCTCTTCCCTTCCTCTCCCACCCTCCACCCTCTTCTCTCACCCCCCCCCCCCCCCCCCCCCCCCCCCCCCCCCCCCGTCTCCGGCAGGGAGGGAGCCCCGGTCGGCTAGGCGGTCTCCCTCCCTCTCTCCCTCTTTCTTCCTCCCTCCCCTTCCATTTTCTTTCTCTCTTCTCTCTCTTCTCCCTCTCCTTCCCTCTCCTTCCCTCTCCTTCCCTCCCCCACTCCCCCTCCCCCTCCCCCTCCCAGTCACCGCCGGGAGGGAGATCGGGCTGCTGCAGGCGGGCGGAAAAACCAGTCCGCCTGCAGCAGCCCGATCTCCCTCCCGCCGGTGACTGGGAGGGGGAGGGGGGAAGGGAAGGAGAGGGAAGGAGAGGGAGAAGAAAATGGAAGGGGAGTGAGGGAGAGGGGGAGGGAGATCGGCCAGCCGGTCAGAGCTCCCTCCCCGCTGGAGACTTGTGGGGAGGGGGGGGGGGGGGGGGGGGGGGAAGGGGAGATGAAGGAAGAGGGTGGAGGATGAGAGAGGAAGGGAAGAGGATGAGGGAGGAGGGAGGAGAGGGGAGGGGTAATTTAGGAAAATCCGTTTTTTCTTTTTTTTTTTTTTACTGTGAGAAGAGAGATTTTTGTTGTGCCAATAGAGCGCCCCCCCCCGCCCCCCCCCCCCCCCCAAAAAAAAAAAAAGAAAAAGAAAAAAAAAAGAAAAAAAAGTGGTATTCATTCCCAACTAAAAGTGGACTACCAAGTAGTCACAGTGGATTCACTCCAAGAAACTTTCTAGTCATATGTTTTATAAATAAACATCATATATTCCATTTAATAATGAGACCAACCAGTATTAGAGGAAAATTTGGCCACATTAAATGCAAGAGGAAGGTGTTTAATTAAATAGTTTAAATTTATACTAGGTTGTCCCCACTATAGTCCGAGTCCCAATCACTATTCTGCCATCATATCACATGATTTTCATGTCAAAAGAACCACACTTCATTAACCACATCTTAACTACTCTTTTTTATGTGCAATTCTCTTACAAATAGGATGGTCACATATCGAGTTTTACTCCCAATAATTATTATGTCATCTTATCACTTGATTTTCATGCTAAAAGACTCACACTGCATTAACCACATTCTCTACTCTTTTTCCAAGTGTAACGCTCTTAAAAGCAAGAGCCTATGAGCATTTGAGATTTTTATGCCAAAAGAGTCACACTTTATTAACCACTTAATGGCTAAGGCAACCCTAATTAAGCTCGAGCTTATAGAAAAAATTTGTAAGCTCGTGCTTGTGGGGCCCACCTTTGGTCCATCCAAATGAACCAAACACATGACCCCCTTAAATTGCACATGTCCACCAACTTTCGGTAAGATCCGAATTTACTGGACCGTTGGATTGACTATATATCAATCCGAATGGATTGTTGACCATTAAACTCTTGGGCCCATATGGAGATGATAGAAATTACGATTGGGGCTGATTTTTTGCAAGGAGGAAGATCATAGGGAGTCCTTGAAACCTCCCCCCCCCCCCCCCCCCCCCCCCCCCCCCCCCCCCCCCCATGTGGGTCTCCAAGTGGGCCCCACCACATACTTGAACTTAGGGGAGCTGGCCTCCCACTTAATTTACTTTTTTTTCAAAGTGTAATGTATTAGCTTATTAAGCCTTAATCCACAAGGGTATCTCCTTGGGTTCAATCCAAATGACACAATAATAATAGAAATAATATGAGAATGTTAAAGAGTATACTTGACTCCATTGCTTTGTTCTTGAACCAACTTAAGCTTGGAATATACTTGACGGATTTATAACTCATTTGTCATTGACTTTTCTTTCTTGCTTAGTGATGGTGGCCAAGAAATGCTAATAGCCAAGGTATTTACCCAATGAGTCCTTTTGATGGGTTAGTGAAGCCTGATCTAGACGTGCTATTAATTTATAGGGGTTAATATGTAATTTTGTCTGTGAAATCTGGACCCTTTGTTAGACCATTATCGAGGGGAGTAGCAAATTTGAGGTAGCAAATGTGTACTTTGCTACCTCAATACAAATTTGCTACCTCCATTTGCTACTTTTAAAAAGTTGCACTTCAACAGAAGTAGCAAATTTTATTAATATTTTTTTACTTTCCGTATTATTGTATTCCATGTGTTGCATTATTTTATTTTATTTTATCATTTGCTACTTTGAGTTGCTTCTAAGGCAAAGTTGAGATATTTTGGGGATGTATCAATTTTGAGTGGGGCACTTGCTGTTTTAGTTGGAGAGTTGAACATCCTACGTGGCACATCAACTTTGAGTTGATATTTTAATTGCCGTTTAGGTTGGAGATGGTCTTATAAGGTTAGATCCGATGGTTATGAGTATGTAGGGGGTTTAGGGCTTCATATATTTATATTAAACTGTGAAAGCATTGTATTATGAGAGATTGAGAGAGAAACTGGGACTATGAGAGAAGGAGATTAGTCTTGTACTCTTGTATACACAAGAAGAGGGTACGTTGTTCCTGCTGAAGTATCGGCTGATGTAATGTAACGTGTACTAAAATAAAGCGGGTGCTTTTATATTACACGTGACGTAGGCCGTGAGTGTCTATTTTTTTTTAAGTCAGTTGCAACGAGCATAATCTATCTATATATTATAAGACAAAAATTTGGGATGGAAAGTCATGTCATGTGTCAACAATCTAAATTTTTTATATTTTGACACTTGGCAGTACTATTTTGACACTTGATAGTATTTTCCTTAAACATTTAATATCATCTCCTCACATTTTCTTAAACATTTAATGCCCAAGTGTTTCTTCTTTTTCCAATAACTAGCAAATAAATTATCTTTATTAAAATTTATTATTATGATTTTTAGTTAAGTTTTAGTAATATTTTTAGACCCGGGCTTAGCACGGGTCTTTTTTTACTAGTATAAATTGAAGTCTATATGCGAATTATATTGTGATGTGTTGAGTTTGGCCCATCCACACTTCATTTTCCTAAATCTTTTAGCAAAGTAACTGGATATCCTAAAAGTGTAGATAAGTGGATATGGATTGGGTCCTTAATAGGCTTATGATTAAGTAGACCACACCCATTTAATCAACATAAATACTGTTATGAATAAAATGGTTATATTCTATTCTATATTAAAATGTTACAGAGAATGTTATATTGCAGAGCAAGGGACTTAAATCTAGTTGTTGAATATGCCCGTGAGAAATAAAAAAACATCTAACAACAAAGTTTTTTCTCCTCCACTCGAGTATGGATTCTCTAAAGGGACACACATATGAGGATCACCTTTTACAAAGAAGACAACTTTTGGAGCCTTTTTTCTTTTCCAAACTCTACAGTGATGTTCTCACAATCATTATATGCATTTTATAGGTTTTTTCTTCCATCTTTGCATTCTATTTGGATGTGATCAAGATGATCTCTTAATTATGCACTAGATTACTTAGATTTAGGGTTCCATATGCCTTTTATAGGGTTTTCAAGAGTCCTTTATTCTACTAAGATAGGCATCCTTAGTTTATTATGACATAACAAATGATCATTTTCACATTTACCAAAAAAACAATGATAATTTCTCCAGTGTAGTGTAGAGAACTTCATCATTAAGTTTCTATACGTAAATGACCCCACAAATGCAAAAAAAAAAAAAAAAGGGGCATTCGGCGATAGGTCCCTAAACATGTCACTTTATTGCCTTAGGTCCACAAAAAAAAGTCATGCTTCCAAAGGTCCCTCTCACACTTATTCACACCTAAAATGTCCAATTTGCCATTTCTTTAAATCATATGCCATGATTGGTGGGATATCCCATTAATAATGGTCAACTAACATTTAATTGACCATGATGAATGGAATCCCAATAATGAGAATTTCAAATAAATTTTAAAAATAAACAAATATATTTCAAAATAACGTAAATAAATTTTAAAAAATACAATAATTTCAAAAAATTCCAATAAATCTCAAAAGAATGCATAGAAATTTAAAACGACGCAAACAAATTTCAAAAGATCCAAATAAATATAAACAAATATAAACAAATTTTAAAAGAAGAAAATCAATTTAAAAGACGCAAATAAATTTTAAAAGATCCAAATAAATTTCAAAAAAAGTAAATAAATTTCAAAAAACTCAAATAAATCTCAAAAGATCCAAATAAAATTTTAAAAATGCAAATAAATTTTAAAAAATAAGAATAAATTTCAAAAGACGTAAATAAAATCTAAAAATACAAATAAATTTTAAAAAATGCAAATACATTTGCCAAAACTAAGATAAACCAATTTTTCAAATTTCAAAATTTTTTTCCAAAAACTCAAGTATTTTTGTCAAAACTCAGTTAAATTTATTTCAAAAACACAAATAAATTTCAAATGACACAAATAAATTTTAAAAACATAAATAGATCTAAGCAAATACAAATAAATTTGTCAAAATTATAGAAATATTCGTTCAAAAACTCAATAAAATTTTTTAAAATGGAGATAAATTTGTTAGAAACTCGGCTATATTTTTCAAAAATCCAAATAAATTTGCCAAATTCAGATAAATTTTGTTCCAGAACTCAGATAAATTTGACGAATATTCAGATAAATTTTGTTTCAGAACTAAGATAAATTTGGTGAAAATTCAGATAAATTTCTCCAGAACTCAGATAAATTTGACGAAAATTCAGATAAATTTCTCCAGAACTCAGATAAATTTGACGAAAATTCAGATAAATTTCTCCAAAACTCAGATAAATTTGACGAAAATTCAGATAAATTTTAAAAAAACTTAGATAAATTTGACAAAAACTCATATAAATTTGTTAAAACTCAGATAAACTTGACAAAAACGTAAATAAACAATTCTGGCCGTTGAACCTGGTCAAACTACCTTGACTGTACTGCTGAATACGGACTGTTCCTGGGCTTCTGTGAAATCGGTCAGGTCGAACTGACCTGGACCTGACTCACAAACGACCCAATTGGGTCGTCTCCTTCCTCCCAACACCTGTAACTGGCGCTATGCCATCTTTGGCAGTTTTCTTCCTCGATTGCTCTTGTTCTGTAACACAACTTGCAAAAGGCTCTGGCCTTCTTCCTCGTCATCGAGTACGGATCCGTCTTCTCCGATGAGACGAACCTCTGACTGGACAATCCTTTTCTTCCGGTCCTCTTCTCCGGCTGAAAAATCCGGATCCGGGCGTTTCTGCAATGATCTGCATGGGACAAACACAGATCGAAACCGATCCTTTATGCCTCTGTCTTTTGCAACTCTTCTCTGCTCTCCGGTGTAGGCGATCGGATTCTGCAGCAATGTCGAACAACATCGTCTTCTTCCTCCTTCCTTCTGTTTCTGCAATAGAGGACTGGTAGCCCTATTGCCTTCTTCTACTTCTCCGACATCACCAAGCAGCGTTGGTCGCTGCATTCTTCGATCTCCTGAGAAGGGCGACCGAGTCCTCTGAGATTTTCACCGATCGGCGACTGCAAATAAGATCCTCCATGGTTGTCTTTGTTATTGTTGCAACACCTGCGCCCTTCTCTGCTCAGATGATGGCTAGAATCAGTTGTAGGTAGCGGTGATGTTGCCTTCCTTCTCTGAACACAATGCTGTAAATGCAGAGTCTTCTCTGCTGGCGAAATCCAAATCCTTCTTCTCCGAGCCCTTTCAGGAGCGACTGGTGGTCTGGTTTGCTGGGAACAAAAGCCACTGATCTGTGCACTGTGTGATAACCCACCCTGATCTCTGCCCTTGATCGTGTGATTCAATCCCTAGCCTCGCTCTCCGATTGATCAGCAACTACTCTCGATGGGAACCTGCAACTGCAACTGCAATCGATGGGGCGTCTTTCTGTTATGGCCCACTACTGTGATCATCACCAAGCGCCCATCTCCTCTCTCCTTTCTCCTTTCTCCTCTCTCATTTCTTCATCTGTTTCTTTTATGCCCTAAGCACCGATTCAACATGTCCAGGTTGAAAAAGAAGAGGGATAATACAAGATTTAAAATTTGAATTTCATAATTTCTTGTCTAAAATGGTTGAAAGGGTAAATTAGTCATGAAAAATGAGATCATGTGGATGCAGGGACCTAAGGCTGGAAAAAGTCTAGCTAAGTGGACCAGAGGCCTTAATAAGTTTTTGCTTGGACTAGAGGCTGGAAACATTGACTTATAGGGACCTTTCGCTAATTTTCTCAAAAAAAAAAAAGCATTGATAGTAGTGTAACGCATGCAAGGTCGTATCCTATCATGTGGAAATTAAAGCTATGGAGTGTGGATGGCTCCTAGTGAGCAAATCATGAATAATTTCTATGACAACATTTCCATATAATTCTTCTTCATATGTTAAGATACAACGAAGATGCTTTAATAGTTACGCATCTAATTTATTATTATGTCAAAAACGAACATAGATTAAATACGAGATTATAAGGTAAGGAGTGCGTTGTGGTTGTATTTCTCATTTAATTAAGAAAGTTAAGTTCGTCATCTTGAGGATGGTATGAAGGAACTGAATTTGGGGGAGTCATTTGAAAACTCTAAATCCTATAAGGCCATCGTTGGGACTCATTTATGAGATTCAAATGTAAATAATACCCTACCCTTGATTATATTTAGTATCCGAAATTAATTAGATATTGATTGGCTTGGATCAGCCTATAAATCATCAAAGCCCCTCAATCTAAACTAAAAATATACCATGTTGTTTGTTTACATATGTGGCAAAGTAAAGTAAAACTGGATGTCATATCATGGTAATTAAAGTGAGTTCAAGTAAAATGGGATTCTTTCCCTTGTATTTACTTGACTTTACCACATACTTTTATGACATAAATAAATAGTAGCATGTGGTAAAGAAGGGTAAAACTTATTCATAGTAGTATATGGTAAAGAAGGGTAAAATATATCACATCTAGACTTTGCTTTATTGTGATGCCCCGGAGTCCCACATCGACTATAGAGAGGAAAGTGATTGGGATTATATGTAGATCTCACACCCTTACCTTGCATGAGGCAGTTTGATGGGTTGAGGCCCATCAGAAATAAAATCGTGAAGAGCTGACTCTCGATTAGTTCGAGTGTGGGTCTACAAGGACGTGGAGTCCCACATCAACTATAGAGAGGAAAGTGATTAGAAATAAAATCGCGAGGCCAGTGGGCCAAAGCGGACAATATCATGCATGCGTGTAGGGTGGAGCGTTGCTTTTGCATGCCAACATGATAAAATGAGAATATATCACATCTGAACTTACCTTTACTTTAATTTCACTTTTTTAGTGACTAAACAAAAATCACCGAACTTGAACTTTTTTAATTTCAAAACGGGTACTAGGGCTGTCAATCGTGTCGTATTAACTAATTATGATTACGGATTAACGAATTCGTGTTAAAATCACCTTAACCTGTACACGACTCGTTAACTTAATGGGTCGAAAAACCCAATTCAAACACAACCTGTTAATTTAACGGGTTACACGACCCAACCCATTAACCCATTAAGTAATTAAGTCATTTTGAAAATTAAAAAAAAAATCTATACAAAAATATATAAGGTGAAAAATATGTAAGTCACATGAAACTGTACGTATGTGAGGATCTCGAGTGGATCCCACCTAAAACCCCACTATAAAATAATAATTTTTTTTATGAATATAAATTAATTCTAGCTATACTTAGGGACTAAAAAAATTTAACGAGCTAAGCGGGTTGTTAACGGGTTACTGGTTTAATTCGTATACGATCCTTTAACTTAACGCGTTAACGAGTTTTACCCGTTAATGACCCGAATCCATTAAGAGCCCACGCGAATCCATTAATATCGTGTGAGTTCGTGTCGTGTGGCATTTTGATAGCCCTAATTATGATCATCATTTGAACTGCTAACAAACACGTGAATTTCTCGCAAAACCGCTTCAGGCGGTTACCAACCCACAGGTTTAGATATCTCTCTTCACGGAAACAACCGGTATTAATCCCTGGTTTTGAGAGCATTTATTGGGGAAAAAAATCTAGCAATCACTTCATATCTTGATTTCGGTCCCTTCACATATTTTAATCACTCATTCTTCATGTTATTAAGTCACACAAGAGTAAGAAATCATGTAGCCCACATGTCGGATTAAGCAATTGGCTAAAACTAAAGTTGATCTCCCGATTAAGTACCTTAATCTTTGATCTTTAGAGAGTTTGAATTGGGACCACCAAATTCTTGGTAAAGAGTATTGTAGGAGGGTAGGATCTCATTCTCATGTACCTGCCGCCTCCCCACAGGGGAATAGGCGGGGCCCAGGGCCCCGGGCCTATTGTATACACTTCGGAAGACGTGGCTCCTTAATCATGCATTTGTCTCAAGGTGGATTCGTAAATCATGCACCCCAGGGGCCTCCCCGGGACTCGAACCTGCAACCTCTCCCTTAAGAGTAAGTTGGAGAGCATCCTGGTACCACTTGAGCTCTGGGACAAATGCATGATTAAGGAGCTCCTCTCCCTTAAGAGTAAGTTGGGGAGCATCCTGGTACCACTTGGGCTACTGGGACAAATGCATGATTAAGGAGCACGTCTCCCGAAGTGACATGCCTACTCTTAAGGGAGATGTTGCAGGTTCGAGTCCTGGGGAGGCCCCTGGGGTGCATGATTTACGAATCCACCATGGGACAAATGCATGATTATGAAGCACGTCTCCCGAAGTGTATACAATAAGCCCGGGGCCTTGGGCCCCGCCTATTCCCCTGTGGGGAGGCGGCAGGTACATGAGAATGAGATCCTACCCTCCTACACTAGCCCAAGTGGTACTAGGATGCTTCCCAACTTACTCTTAAGGGAGAAGTTGAGGGTTCGAGTCCTGGGGAGGTCCCTGGGGTGCATGATTTACGAATCCACCCTGGGAAAAATGCATGATTACGGAGCACAACTCCCGAAGTGTATACAATAGGCTCGGGGCCCTGGGCCCCGCCTATTCCCCTGTGGGGAGGCGGTAGTACATGAGAATGAGATCCTACCCTCCTACAAGTATCCCAAAGATCAGAAGCATTTGCAGCGAGTTCAAATGGGTCTACAACCATTAGAATACACTTAAGGTACTAGAACATATCCATATCAATAGACATCTTTGAGTAGCAATTGGATCCTTGTTGATTGAAACAATATATGGCTACATGGGGATACAACAATTTTGAATGGTTTTGGTTCCATAGGTGGCCCCTTTTGGGGCATGGTCTATCAATTTTAAGAGGTTTTATTTCAACAAACAAATGTCAGGTCAAGATCAACCAATCAATCTCAACCCTAATATTGCAATCTCAAATTCCAATTGCAGTAAACAAATGAGAGTAAATTCATGCACATGGACACTAATTACCCTCTATCATCCAGTCAAATCTCCTCATCTTAGATTTGACCGCCCATTAGCCATTGACCATCTATTTTGAGGTTTATTAATTCCTTATCTCTACCCCTTTCAAAACCAACGGTTGAGATCAGGTGACGACGGACCCACACGCTTTAATTGCCATGTGCCTAATATTGTGTGAGCTAAGGTGAGTACGCAACGTCGATTCTTCCCGCGTAAAGATCGACCGTTCCATTGACTCGTAGACGTATTCATGCACTTGTCTCCTTTTTCATGTTCATCCCCCTCTAATCTCCATGATTGTTACACAACTAGCAGCATCTCACAACACATTTCATGCTACCATCCCCGTATTTAACAACACATCAGCTGGCTCTTTGTTTGTGTAGCCTTTTTCGCGCGCAGCGGTTGAGAGATGTCGAACCCAGAAGTACTGAAGAAGACTAGGAAGGGAAAAGGAGCAGTTGCTGAGGTGCTTTCATGGCAGCAGAAGAAGGAGGTTGCAGACGCAGAAGAAGAGGCTATTGGAAAGGAGGTGGAAGAACTTACTGAATGGGTAATTCTCTAATTTCCAAGACCTTGTTTGGATCCTCAAAAAAATACCTAGCTAGTTCATATGTAAATAACCTATCAGTCCAGATCGGCTTAGGCTGATAAACAAATGAAACTTTACCTTTCAATCAAACTGCTATCAAGAATTTTGGGGACTATGTTTTGCTAATAGTGCCAAAAGATTTATGTTTTCAATTATTTTGTGGCTCGTACATTTCTCTAATTGCATTGGTGAGATTTTGAAAGTTGTTCTTTTGGTTGTTTTAGTTATGTTGTAATTGTCTCTCTCTTTAATAAAATTCCTTTATTATCGATCGAAAAAAAAAAAGTGTATGTTATCACCCTCCCGCAATCGCTTGTTCTTTAATTTTAAGTAAGGATTGTGCTATTGTCACATTAAATCATCCCTAGTTCTCTTAAGATAAACTATTTAGGTATTTCTAAATTGTTATCGCACTTTGATATATGATGGTCGCCGTCTTATAATTAATAGAGTTCATCCTTGTCATTTTTAGGTCATTTTGAGTCTATCGGAGCCGGTGGCTATGATCACCTCAAGATACATATATAGTAGGATGGTGCTACTTGATCAGAAATTTCGTGTCAGGGAGAGCTAGATGATAAGAAATAATAGAAATGAGGATGGTGTGGTCATTATTGCAGAAGTGGAAGGAGGCAACACGAAAGCCCATTGCTGGCTTAGCTAATTGTAGAATCAATACCAGCTCTGATTCGATCGATTAAAAGAAATTAGGGACTACAAGCTAGTAAACATTCATTGTATGAGTACCACCATGGTGATTGTGATAAGAGATGATAGTGGCAGTTTGGATGGTGATCCAAGTAAACTCTTTCATTGTTTAATTGACATGAGTTCTTAGATCTGTTTGGCCTATCTGGATTTTTTGGGCCTAGAATTACAGAAAGGTATGTTATATAGGCCTGAAATGGAGACCCAATCATAGCCATTACAGCGATAAACAATGGATGCAGTAGGGTCTCAGACTCTTATCAAGGTATTGACCCATCCGGGTCTAGGTTGGGTCCATATATGGTGTACCGACACAGGGACCTGATTATTGATCGGTCAAGTATGACCTCAGCCTGATTGGCGGCCCACTTGGTAATATTTAGATTAATATTAACTACAATATTATATGTGAGATATAAGATAAAGGCATTAATTTGCTCATGTGAAAGCGTCTCTAGTAGAGGGAATCCGTGAGAACTTTTGTAGGCCCACCTTATGATTCATCGATCCAAACCATTCAAATACAAGGGGCCCTATTTTGCACCCACCGAAAGGTGTTGGATCCGTTTCATTTTCATTTTTAAAAAATGGACCTGCCTAGCTCAAGGACAGTGCTTATTGGCATTCATTGCATCTTAAGTTGTATTTGCTGGTGAACATGAATAAAGTAATCTTTGGGCGTATCCCACGTGTTAAATTACAAAATTTTGTTGATTTGCTCTATTTGTACCTGCAAACTTATTATTTGCAATCTAATTTTTTTTCCTATTGATATGACAGACCACTATGGTAGGAGCCATGGGTGAGGAACAATCGGAGGAGCAAGTGACGAACAGACCAGAAAATTTGAGGAGCTTGGAAACACCGAAGGTTGCACCAGTCAAACGTGTAAGATAATAAAAATCGGATTATAATCACATATTAATTGATTGAATACCACCCATAGTTGTTAATTCTGTTTCGGCGCGCTGTCATTTCGGTCTAGCCTCCAAGATGGATTATATCGGGATTTTGATTAAACTTTTTGGAGTAACTTTTCTGAATAATAAAATTAGAAAATATATACATTTATGTGAAAAATAGAAAAATAAAGATAAAATATAAATCATGCATGTCTCTCGATATGGATATTAAGAAAAGATTTTTAAAAATGTGAAAATTGTGCTACAAACCAAAACGGACCGGAATGGGGCGAAATTCAAACCAAAAACTTTCTTTACCCCCATTCCATTTCGGCCAAAGGAGCAAAACATGAAATTCCGGCCAAAATGAAATGGAATTGACTACTATGATACCACCCGTACATATTTCCCCTAGCTAGCTGTCATTTTGAAAATGAAATTTATTTCCTAATACTACAAATTAGTTGGTTTCTTTCCTTGTGGAAAAGGCTGGTGGTCCTCAGCAAAGGTTTAAGAATGAGGAGACTAGGAATGAGGAGACTAGGGGCAGTAACTCCTTATTCGGCCTGCCAATTCATTCGAACTCAACATGGTAAATCCAATTCAGGTTAAGACTTTCAACCCAATTATTATAAGTGAGTCTGGTTAGAATTGAGTACACCCATGCTACTCATCCAGCTAACTTAATCTTAACTGACTCTAGAACTTAATATTCGGGTTAATTTGGGTTGGGCTCATGCTCATTACCGTCAAATTAAGATCAACCTGACCCTTGCCGCCATAGTCCAAAGACCCACTAGAAATGGAATCTTAGGCTGAGCTGTCATGAGGTCCGTGACCGTGAGGACCACGAAATCTGCTGGTCACGCATCATTTCATGAATCGAAGCCAATCCATTCATTGGGCTTAATTGATATAATGCCAATCCACCATTGGCTAAAGTGTGAAGCACCTTTCTCTTCCCCAAAATATATATAAAAAAAATAACAAAACAAAACAAAACAAAATTAGCGATCACTGGTTGTAGAACTAATGATTTCAAAACTTGAGTGAGTGTGTGTAGGTGCCTGTCATTTCCTCAAAAAACTGTAGGTGGCCTCTCCCTTGTTGTTGCTGGTGGTCCCTGGTGGAAATATAGGGTTCTACATAGTGACTCTCCCAAGGAAGAATTCCTGTGAGGGGTATTTCTACATAGTGACCCTCGCAAGGAAGAATTCCTGCCAATGAGGAATAAAATATGTTAGGTTCAAGGAAAGGCATAGAGGAAAAAGTGGAGAAAGAAGGAAAGATGAAGGTACTTCTGTCATTTGAAAAAAAATGGGGGAGAAAAATGGGTGTGGTGGGTGGATTTCGCTAGAAAGGACTTAGAAAGATGAATGGAAAACTTAAATCCTACTTTGAAACTAACTTTTTTTCTATCCTTTTTTCAATTTTTTCCAAAGTTTTACCTTTTTATTGCAACCCTTAAATACAGTTGGCCTTTTTTTTTGACCCAGTTGGTCCTGCTTTTCCCATCTTTCTATCTTGTAGGTACGAAGGAATCGAAAGCCCAAGTGTTCTCCAGGTATAATGGCTTCAGTTTGGAAGTTCCATAGAGAAGATGATGATGATGAGTAGGCTTCGACAAGATGTGGAGAATCCGTATAAAATTCATAATAATATTTAGGAGAGAGTGGAGAATCCGTATAATTAGCTTCTTCTAAAGCATGAGAGTGTCTTTATATATCCTATTGCTTTGTTAATAGATGTTGTTTAAGTTGTTCAGTTGTGATTGAAATAGTAATTATTTTAATAATTTAGTTTTATTGTAAAATAGCACAACAATTGTCTGCTTTTATTTGTATCCATTTAAGAAAAACAGCCTATATATATATATAAGTGAAAAGAGTGGCATACCTAGGAGTCCATTCCGTAGTAGCCGGTTGACAACTGGGGGTACCAACCACCTGAGTACTATTTACCATAAGATGAGATTTCCCTTCCTTGTGAGGGCCTGTTTGGGGGCTGTACTTGTAGAGTTGAGTGGAGTGAAGGTTATTTTGAAGAAATAATAAAATATAAGTGTGTTATGATGATATTTTATTTTTTAGTTGTTTGTGATTGAATTTTTTTGGCTTTTTTTATTGAAAAGTGAATTTTTTTTTTGTCTTTTAATGCTTACTTTTTGACTTTATTTCAAAAAATATGGTGGGAACTTTGAGATAAAGTGCTTTTTGTGGGATTTATTTTTAAAAAATGGGGCTTTACCTTACTTTAATTCTATAAGTGCACATTGTGTAAAGCCACAACAGAGAAAAGCATGTACCTATTCTTAGCAATCTGTTTTTTACAGGGAGAGGTTGGAAATAATAAAAAAAAAAAAACAACTTGTTTTATAAAAAATGTCCACCCCTATGCGTTTTCTGCAACATGAAGTGTTACACCAAACATTATGACCTGTACAAAAGCATAAACTTTCCATAAATTGTTTTGCTTCCCACCGAAATGGTTGTGCATTTGAGAATGTAATTTGTGAGAACAAATTTGATTGAAGGGAATTCTTCAAAAGGAAATAAAAACTTAATGTAATTGTGCTTTTGAACGGTTTAGATTTTATATATGGATCTTGCTTTCGTATCAATGAAACGACAAGCTGTAATTTCAGCTCAATGAAAGAAGGAGTGACTGTGAAAAAGAGAAATGAAGAAACAAAAAAGAGTTTCAGACAATGAGGGTACGTTACGTTTTTTCTATTATGATGTACGTACGCAGGTACAAAGAAACAAGGAACCGTACTTAACTGAAGCTCCTACCTAGAAAGAGGATTGTGAAAGGTCCAGAGCTTTTCTATAAGAGGTGGGGCCCACTGTTCAAAGATCGAAAATTGTTGATATCGACCTCAAATACTAATGTCCATGGCAATAGAATCCTAATACTCGGTGGCTGATGATCAGAGTATGGAGTCATGAAAGATAACGAACCCTGACCATTTGGAACCCACTCAGATATATTCAAGCATAATCATTACCATGGGCGCTGCAGACTGACTGCCCATAGAATTGCCAATAGAATGGAGAAAATGACAAATGGAGGCTGAAGAAACACCATTTTAAGAAATATCAATTTTCTTTGTATAATTGCAAATTAACACCAATATATTGATTTATTTATTTTAATAGTTTCAATTTCATTTCAAGCCGAGAACTCTAAAAAGAATGATAAGGAGCGTCAGTTCTTACTTGGCTGCCCGGGGTTCGAACTCGGATATGTCTCATCTTGTGCAGGCTCCTTTTCCACTTGGATCGGCTTTATTCTCGCTTGTGTAACCTCCTTCCCACTTAAGTGTGCTTTCTTTCTGTGCTTGGGTCTCGCCCCCTTAGTTGGGATAACACAGAAAGAAGTAATAGTCGTGCATAAAATCTCTTTTAATTTATATAAAAAAAGGATTTTAAAGATTTTAAAAGATTCATGAAAGGTATATGGGTCAGCCCGTGGGAGGCACAGTTAAAGCCATGCTAGGCCGACCCCAGCCAACCTGACCACGGCTGGGACGGCCTTCGACATGGGCCAGTTTACACTCCTACGCAGACGTGCTAAAATCAAAGATCGGTTCTTTTTTATTTGTGTGGACTGTGGAGGGCTGAAAATTAATTTTGTTGTTTGTTGCCAATCGATCCACTGGTAGTCTTCTGGTGATCAGGCATCTTTCCATTCATAAATATATAATTAGATTGAACCCTCCATCTATTGGATATAAGCTTGGGTCAGGTGGGATGACTGTGCAGCAGTATTTGCACGTGCCAGGCAGGTCAGTGGCAGAGGCACTTCACTTCACAATTCACAGGGACGACAGCCGTGGGACACGATGATATAGCACTGTATGTGTTATGAATCATCAAATATAGCAAAAGACAAGAAAAGAAAGAAAACGTAGGCTATGCATGGTTGGATCTAGCAATCTTGGAAGACCAACAAAAACAAGCCCATATGTTTTTTTTTTTTTTTTTTTAAGGCCCACGTCCTACTTGTCGTATCTACAAGGTCCGCAATCAAGACGAGTAGGACGGGCAGATTTTGTTGCTGAATAGGGGTGGGTCTAGTACTATCAGTCAGATCAAATGTTCTTAATCCCCTAATTTTAGATTTCCAAAGTTTAACACATTATATAGTGTAGATTTCGGTGATTTATAAATCCATCAACAGATACAATCAGATCAATGCCAAATTGGGCGCCCAGTGCTCATTCGACAATCAAAGGTGGAGCATATCAGTGAATGTGTCAGTTAATTAATTACTACTGCATGTTACTTTTACGTAAAATGCAGCCATGTGCAACCGACTTATGGTTGTTAAAATGTATTCATTTGATTTGACACCACTATATGTGGGAACCAGTAGTTTGAATCAACGGAAGATATCTTTCTACTTGTGGCATTCGCATCACATGTTCATCGCCTGGTACTACAATCAATGGTTTCTTTCTTTACTAACCCAATGCGGTGGTGAGTGAACCAAATACAACGTGTGAGTATCAGAGTATGTGACCAGGAAGAGCATAACAATCAAACGAATCGGTTGACAGAAGCATGAGTTTTAGCCTGAAACATTTCCTTAGCCAAATCCGAAGAGGGGTTTCACTGGCAACTAAAAAATAGAGCATGGGATTGACGTGCTGAAAATTAACAGCACAGATAGAAGTCTGAATTATCACAAATGTAGGAGATCATTAGCTTCATGTTATTCTTTCTCGAAAAAAGATTCCTCTTTCTTAGGGTGTGTTTGGCATCATGCCTATATGATATTTTCATGTTCTTACGAGATAAGGTTACGAAAAACATGTTTGGTTGGTGTAAATCATTATTTTTAATTTTGTTCTTAAGAGTGATATAAGAAAGTTGAAAAAAAAAACTTCATTTAAAAAAAAAAAAAACAACGTAACTTGATGATGCAGTTGGTTCCTGCTTATATTTTATCTCTTGCCATTTAAAGAGGCCATTTAAAGAAGATTTCAAATCTTCTCACTTTTCAAAGGGGGCCATTCCAAAAGAAGGTTGCCCCATTTTATAATTTCTAAAGGTCGGTCACATGGTCACAATCACAAAAGATGGGCCCATATTATAATTTCAATAATGGTGGGATCACATTATAAGGCCCCATTTTCTAATTTCTAAAGTTAGATATAAATTGTAATTTCTAAATGTGGGTCCCGTGTCTACAATCACAAAAGAGGTGGCCTCACTCCACATTGTATCCTATGAATGTAATCCCACATTGTGAATCCTATGAATATGACCTCATGTTTTAGCTAGTTTATAAAGGTGGGAACCACCACTTGTCATTTTTAAATGTTGGTCATGTATTCACAATCAATCAAAAATGGCCCCACGTTATAATTTCTATAAAAGTGGGCCCATATTGTAATTTCTAAATGTGTGTATAATCAAAAGATGGCCCCAAATTATAATTTCTATAATCTCTATAAAGGTGTGTATGGAATTGTAATTTCTAAAGGTGTCCATGAAATTGTAATTTCTATATACCTTAATTTTAAGTATTTTGCTAGTAGGGCTGCACAGAACCGGACCGGACCACAAAATCGGACCGGACCGGACCGGATTTGCGGTCTTAGCGGTCCAAATCCGGTCCGGTTATTCTGGTCCGGACCTTTTGGGGTCCGGTTGGACCGGATTTTTTAAAATAATAAGTTTTTTTTTTTAATGAGCTCATGAGGCATGACCCCAACGCCCCAGCCCAACACCCATTTGTAAAACCCATCATTCATTCATTTGATATTTGCCCACTTTTTAGATGTGATGTGAAAATGAAAAAAAAAAAAAACGGAAACCGATCTGGACCACTTTAAGTGGTCCAACCGGACCGGACCGGACCACTTATAAGTGGTTCGGTCCGGTCCTTCATTTTAAGCCGGACCGAAAATCCGGTCCGACCGGATTCCGGTCCGAAAACCGGACCGGAAATCCAGTTGATCAGCCCTATTGGCTAGGCTCTAACTATAGAGAAATATTTGTTTTAAAGGGTTCAGATTTTGATAAAGGAGACTAGTACCAAATTTCTCGTGATTGATGGAATCGTTGTATCCGGACTCCTGCTTTGGGCATTGGTAATTAACAGTCCTGAAGTTGTAAGAGACCGGAATTGGTAGGTATGAAATAAGGTTTTGGAGGCCTACTCTTGCCATGTGCTCTTGGATATATACTCAAGACACCCCGAAACAACAATCCCTTCACGCAACTCCATTAATGTATAGAAGTCTCTCTCTCTCAGGACATGACTACCCCACGTTCCCCTCTCGCTTCTCTTCATATCCCGATCTTTGAGCCACCTGTTCTCTATTTCAACACCCATTTCTCTTAATCCTTCTACCTCAACACCCATTTCTCTTTATTCCCTATCTTATCAAGTTCAAGCACATGCTCCTACCACTATAAACAAGTACTCGTTCTTCTGTTCTCCTTATTCTCAACATTCCATTTCCCTTCAGCACCAATTTTCTTATACTATCCTCCTACTTCATAAAATGCCGAGAAAACAACAACATGAAGCGAGAAGAACTCCAAAGGGGCACTTTGCTGTCTATGTAGGGAGCGATCGAAAGAGGTTCGTCGTTCCAACGTCGTACTTGAAGCATCCTCTTTTCCAACAGTTGCTAGATAAAGCGGCAGAAGAATTCGGGTTCGATAATCAAAGCGGAATTGTTCTTCCATGTGATGTATCCACCTTTGAAGGGCTCATTTCTGTCTTGGCCAGATGATCCTAGCCTAGCTATTAAAGGAGGTTTTAATTTTCAAGTCACTTGAAAAGAGTTCACGTCTTATTGTGCTAATTCATTGGTGTGTTTGCTTTGCTATCTTCTGAGAACGTGTATATGTGTAATGTAAGCCTTGGGTTTTATTTGTTAATAGAGTGGCAGCTGAAGGTTTTAAACAATTCTTGATGGGATTTACGTAGGATTTTGGCAATGGATGGTGGATCCCCCCTTTTGGTATAATGTTGTCACGCATAAAGAGCTCAATGTTAGAGATTATGTTTAGGTTGTTAGAAATTCTAAAGATAAAATAAGAATTTGAATTTAAACTTATTATCTCATCAATGTATCTCTTTTGTATAAATTGAGGAGTCTAGATGTCAATGAATTCTACTGTGAGTTTATCTAAAAGTCTTTATCCACCCTACTCTTTCATCAACATTCATTTGTCTCTTATGAGTGTCTCTAGAGCTGCAACTTCAATATCTTCATGAACGACTAGTGTCGCCCAATCAAGTCATGATAAGAGTCCTAGAAATATACATGATCAAAGGTTAAATACTTCCAAACCCATGCTCTTGAACGTCTCTAATTCAGTGGTATAACTAGAAAATTTTTGAGGCCTGTAAGATATAAGAGAGTTTTAAGATTTAATCATCTATTTGTTCAAAATAAGAAATTAACCATCTGGAAATTGTCAAGTCCTTTCCATGTTTCTAGCTAACCAAGGTCAAATGAAAAATTAGACCACCAGTATAGAAACTTAGTTGATCATCCATTTATGACCTTAAATATGATAGCAACAAAAATCTAATGGACCTCATGATACTTTTTAAAGCCCTCTTTCATGTAGTGGCTAGTAGGCCCTACAATCTATGCTACCTGTTATATTATTAGAAATTTATTCTATGTTTAAAGGATGATGTAAAGTGCATCTCCCTGCTGATTCACATGATGATTCTTTCCGCTGATTGTCACAAGCTCATGCCTTACAGAGAAATACTTTAGAAGTACAAAACTGTTAATCCCTTTGAACCGGAAAGAAAGATTATTATTTAACAAATAATTTTCTATTTCTATTAGATTTGCCTGGTTGCATATTTTTAATCTAAGAAAAAGTCTATTTGGTATGATGTCAGGCCACTTTTCGAGCCAGGCATCAGGCCATGTAGCAGGGACTCTATTTCTAATAGTCAAATTATAAAAAATGTGAAAAGTAATGTTACTGATATACTTTTTTGCATGAATCTTGGATAAATTCTTATGTTATCTTAAGGGGTAATATAAGAACTCGTCTAAAATTCATACAAAAAAAAATATGTCAAAATAGACTTTTTAAAATGTAAATATCCCGGCGGATCGAGCCAATGCTACTGCTTGTGACGTTGACGTACGGTTGTCTCGGTCTCACTCAAACGTTATAAACAGCTGTAGTATTGAAAGCCATTGCCCTTTGAAAACACTCATCTGTTTCCCGTACCTTATGAAAATGAAGTCACATCACTCACTACGACCTTTCACTAGCTGGTCAGTTTACTCAAACATGAGTACTGGCCCATTTGATGATTGGATGCAAGCCAGCTGATGAGAAGACCAAATTGGACAAGCCCACCATGCATGCACGAGTCCTCAAAGTGAGGCTGGCTGATGACTTGTCATTAAAATGTCAAACCGGCATCGTGTGAACATGGGATTCGGATTAATCCCTGTTTCGACCAGACAGGAAAACCTGCTTGGACCAATCGGAGGGTGCCACATGGGGGAAAATTTTTTTATTATTATTACTATTGGAGTAGGAGATGGGATGTCATCTGATTTGACATCCTCTCCCCTATGTGGCACCCCCTGATTGTTTTGATCCAATCCGAGAATTGGTTTTGGTGATGGAGTCTCATGGAAGAGAGCATCAGCTATTAAAACTGGGATCACGATCTCACAAGCAAATCTCAGTGCATTCTTAACAGAAGATTTTGGTACAGATGTTATGCGGCTAAAATTTGACTTTTCTGATGATCATAGTCATGTCTCAAAAGCCTCCAAAACAAACATGTCTTAAAAGCCCCCAAAATAAACTGTATGAATAATCTCATATGACGGTTGATTTTGTGTGCTCATGATTCAATGGTATGATCATTGCGTCGATCCGAAAGTTTGGCAATAAACAGCTACAGTGTCATTTTCATCTAAACATTTGTCATGCATAGGGTTGGAAAATATGGATCCAACCTATCAAGCGTAATTGAAATGTAATAGATTGAGCTGTTTTTGTTTTTGGGCTGAGTTTGCATTCACATTTCTAATTTGGTTAATAAATTAGATTAATTCTTTTCATGACGTGGGTATTCAAGGTTTTTGACCCAAAAAAGCTTAATTCTCAAGGGGCGCCAACTAAACCCACATAAATTTAAGGGACATATCTGATGCAGTTTTCAATATAAGATGTGGGAACGAAACCCATACGCCTTATGCCACTCCACCAGCTCTCATATTAGTAGCCAACTTACACAACCTAAACCAACCTATTGATGTAGGGTTTTTAGTTGACTATTTTAGCTTTTGGCTTTTGCTCGGGATGAGATTTTCCAATCTGATTGATAGGGGAATTTAAATGATACATATGATGCTCAACCTAACCTTTACCTAACCCAATCTATTGCAAACTCCATTAAGTTGGTTGAACTTCTGTTGTAGTACAACCGTTTAAATTTAAAAAGAAAAAAAAAAAAATAAAAATAGCACCTGTGAGGGGCACCTTCATGCATGGGAATCAAGAGGGACGTGAGTGATGATGTGAGTCGGATGCAAATTCTTATTTTGGATGTCCCGGATTACTTGTATCTTTGATTACTGAACCTGAACGGTCAAATGTTCATGTCCAAGGGCCTCTCACTCTCACTGATGATCACTTAAATCTATTTACGTACACACACCTACTGCCATTTTCTAATTGATACCAATCTTAATATAACGCTAATCCGAACATTAGCAACTGTCGAAAATTATCACAATGCATTTGCATTTTGCACAACATATAGCAATTAAATATGGAGGACTAGAAAAGGTAAGATCATTTGATGTAAACGCCACTTCCTCCCACTTGTATGGAGTTTCTTTCCATTTGTGTGGGCCTTCTTTTCACTTGTATGGGCTGTCTTCCCTTGTGTATTTGGGTTATCTCTTAGGTTCCAACCCTCTTGGCCGGGTTACAAAAAAAAAAAAAAATTATATCCTCAATTCATATGCAAACCCGGTCTCCTTTGGTTCTCCTGCATCGAGGTGGACCCCACAAGTAGTTGTTGTTGGCCCCAGATGGGATCGATATAAATCTGATTTCTCTGTCTTTGTGTGTTTTCATTGTAATCTAGATTCTACATATTCACTGGGAATGCTTCTAGCCGCTAATTGGCAAACAAGGGCTACAACTCCCTTAAATAAGCAATTTCGAGTAATCGCGAATGATTCAGAACTCTATCACTCCTAAAATCCATTAATCTTTTAACTAGGAGGGAGACGTACCAATACGACTAGACTCATGTACAAGGGTCTTAGAGCTGAAACCCCCACCCTCCCTAAGAATTTTCAAAAACCTCCCTGCAAATCCTAATAATTAATGTGTTTTAGATATATATATATATATATATTTTTCCCTTTCCACAATATTTCTTTTACATTAAGTCCCCCAAGTTAAATTTCTTGGGTCCGCCCTAGCCAATCATAACTCTAACAATTCAAGGCTTACTTGGGGGATCATTCATTGCCTTGATCTAACATGGGACCCGTGGTAGTCAGTCCGCAGAGTTTCTATCCGTTATTCTGTGCCCATTCTTATTTAATTTCCAATGTAAATGGGTTCGCATGAAAAACGACTAGGACACTGTAAAATCTCATTGTAACAACAACAACCAAATAAAATATGATATATCGCAATGTTTTAAAAGAAACGTGCAAGGGCTTTTATTTCAAATAAAAAAATAAGATAAACATATTGGGGGTTTATTAAAAATCCATTTTTAGCAACGTGACAACCTCCCTCTGCTAAAATAAAAGGCCCAATCTCTCTCCCACTGCAGGTCCTGCTAGAGTTTGATTGCACTACAGGATTTATCCCCATAAAAATAATAATATGGCCCACTAACTGATCTCGGGAATAAGAGAGATGATCAAATCTTTCATAAGCAGCTACGAATGCAACATTGTCCATGAAATGTATACTCATCTTGCAGTACTCAATCCCATAATTCATTAGAGCTTTTTTGTTTTTCATTTCAGTTTCAACTGTTTATTTGATGACATGCAACTGCAACTGCAACTGCAACTGTCGGCAATAATTAAGACCATGCGATATCTGCAGTTGGGGGTTCATTTTTTCTACAGTCTAAAGGCATTTTTTTTCCTTTTGAATGACCTTCCATTGGACCGCTCTTCATAGGTAGAGTAAGAACAGAAAAAAGAATCTGTGTAAACCAGTAAACAACTATTACCTATGATTCCATTTGCAGTTCATATTTATGGGTCACATATGATAATTTTAAGAGAGAGAAATAGAGATAGAGATGAAAAGCATGGAGGCAAGAGCACATGCATTTAATTTGAGTCCCCCACGACCCTGTCCGTGCCCAAGCAGTTTGGTACATTTAATTTGAGTCCCCCACCACCCTGTCCGTGCCCAAGCAGTTTGGTACTTGGTGCACATGGGGCTCCATACAATTTTCATGCCTGTCTCTCTGCTTTAATATAAGTCATGGAACACGTGATATTTTAAGCCGCTGGACGGGACGGGACGAGACGACTCATGTAAGTTGATTTTATTGACTCCGTAACTGCCGTGAGTCAAAAGTCCACAACTTCTGCTACCAACTCTTAAAGACCCAAACACTGTTTTACCAAAGAACAAAAAAAAAAAAAAAACCAAAAAGTCTATATGGACTAACCTTATGATATTCATTATCCTCATGGATATCATAGGGTTAGTCCATGGACTAACTCAATGAGTTAGTCCATGTAGCATAATTCAAAAAAAAACACACAGTCCAACCTTCTCTTTCCTACTCTTTATGACATGGATGTCCACAGTCCAACCTTCTTTTTCCTTGGCTTTATTTCAACATCAGCATATGGATGTCCGCATGTCGCCACCTCATTCGTCCAAATTGGGAATCCGGCATAAAAAAACAAGAAAAAACCTCCCAAACACTGTATTGGATCTGGGTCCTATTTTACATCAATTGGGTTATACTCCGGAATGAGATTGACCATGTCTTAACTATATGATTTGATTGTTTGTTTTATTCTGATTATATGTTATAAACATGATCAATTTGTCAGTAGATATAGCTCCTGTGGACTGAGATTTGGCCTAAATTAGCTAATAGAAAATGGGTACAGGAAGTTGGACAGATTTGGATTTAGAAGGGGGACTATATGATGTATTCATTGTAATGACGTCAAAGGATCCAGATACACAAGTTGGGATCAGGGACAAAACTCCGGCGGGTTTCGGTTAAGCATTGGGCCCAGCCAAGCCTATATCAAACTGCATGTTGGTGAGCTGTGTCTACACAAAACCCAAATTGCCGAGCCTAAGCCCAGGGCTGAATTCAAAATTCCAACCCAAGCTAGACCCTCCGTCTGGTTGATGTTCAAAATTCCAACACAAGGAATTGTAGGTGCATCTCAATTCCTTTCACTTGGATTGACCCTTTTTCCATTCGAGATATTTATATAACTGGATGTTGGGTAAGAGGGCTTTTATCAGACCCTTTTTTTTTTCTTTTTTTAACTTTGCTAGTTTGGCCTACTTTTGGCCAGGAGTGATGCTTCCGACTAGAAGGCCGAGGGATCAATTCAGGCAATATGTATGATATCAAGGTGCCGACACCATTCAACTATGGCTGTGTTAGCTTTTATCAGACAACTGCTGATAGTAAAATAACTTCATTCGAAGGGCCCATTTGTCTTTATTGATTGAGTTCCTACTAATTCGTTGTAAACTGGGTTTTACTGGAGTATTAAGGTTGAGTGAATGACATAACGTAGAGATATAGATGGGACCATTACTTTCCTCGGATATAACTTATGAGGGTGATGTATGTGAGTCTGATCCCCTGTTTCATCCAATCCCCATTCGCCAACTATGTAAAATACATTCCTTAATTTTGTTTTCATTCCAAAAAAGCAGTTGAGATGGTGCATCAGCGGGTATAAGATTTTTTTCATGTCTGCTTAAAGGACCCAATAGATAGTAAAAAACCAGCTCCACGTCTAAGATAAACGGAAAAATATTATTTTTAAAAACAGAACTTGGTGTGGGTCTAACTTTCAGACTCATACCATCTGGGCCGAATATTAGATGCTGTAACTATATGGTCTGGGGCCTCTGGGCTTTATCAACCTTCGAACAGGCCCACACAGCAAACCTTTTCATGGAAGCTCTAAATGACTCCAGAAAACCAGGCAAAGAACCAAAGGAACCCTCTCCCTGCCAAACGATTTAGGATTAGATAAAGATATATACGGCTTGCAATGTAGCCCAGAGTAGGGACACCTTGGGCCTATTTTTAGCACTACTTGACACTAATAATTGTCATGGACCACACTATGTAAAATTCAGGCCCACAGAACCTATACTTGCTTGATCTTAACACAGCCTAATCTGATGGGTCAGTCCTTAGCAATAACCAAACAGCAGAGCCCCTGTAGTCTGTAGACGATTTTTCAGTGCCTTATTGCTTTGAATTACTACCACAGTAATTTTATTATTAGTGGTAATGTGACCATGAGAACCTGTTTGGCACGGGTTTACCGACAAATCATGGACCACTGAATCTATCTGGACATAGATTCGGCCCACTGAATCTATTGGCCTGATTTGATTCACCTAAAAAAAGTAAATTATGGGAACATAGATATTGCTGATAGATAATGGGTTGGCCGATATTTAGAACCATGCCAATTATTCACTAACCAATGCATGTCTCCACTCTCATCATTGGGAAAACATGGAGGTTTTTATAATTTTGACATTTCTCTTTGGGCTTTTATTTGAAAAATGTCATGAAAATCAGTTTTTAAATAGTGATAGTAGGACGGAAAAAAAAAATTCTTCTAGTTCTTGGAGTATCGATTCTAGATTGGATTTGAAATAAGATGTGTATATAGTGCGTTGGTATATATATATATATATATAATTAAATAAAAGAAGTTTAAAAATATATTTGTATATATACAAATGAGACTTTTAAATGGTATATGATTAAAGCTAACTAGAGACTCAAATATCGATATAATTCACGCAATTTAGGCTCGATTTCAATATACATATACATATGTAATCTCCGAATGCTTCAAATCCTATGTGCATAGATCCATATCCAAATCTGATTTTATCCTGATCCAAAATTAGATTTCATGCCCGTTTTATTAGGAGTCAAAGGCTTCAGCATACCCATTTACAACCCTAATATGATGGCTTTTCTTTTTCAATCCATCTGTTTTATGAATCCAGTCGGTTTGATCCAATATAGGGATTGTTTTGGATCACCACTGATTGCATTATGGGGCCCATTGGAATGGACTCAATCTGGACGAGGTTTGTCCCAAACATCATTCTTATAGGGTGTTGATAGCTATTGATTTCGAAAGAACTAACGTCTAAACCTGTTAGCAAAGACTGGTTCCAACAAATGGTGCACATCACAATAATCTTATCAGTTTCAGGTTAGTGAAATATTGTCACAGAGTTGACGGTAGGGAGTGTATGTAAGACCCGATTGAACTGTTTAAGAATCTTGTAACAAGGTGAGAATATGCTATTCACTTAAGCTTCCAATATCACTCAGGTTTGAACTGAGTGCCGACATGATGCTATGACTCCCACCCTGCAACTTTCACCGGATCGGAATACATTGCGACAGCTGTGCATTCAAGAAGAGCTAGTATTTTTCTTTTCCCTAAATGGCTGAAAGTTTTTGTTTCAGCAGTAAAACCAAAACGAAATGCTTAGTATAAGTTTTTTAAATTGATTTTCGATCAATTTTTATGTGAAATCCATATTTTTTGATGAAATATTTGAAATTTCCAAAATAGACAAAACGCTACGGAGAATGTGTTCAAACTTCAATCTTCAAGTTGGTTCACTTTTATTGTTATAAAACTCGTGTTTAAATTTTATTGTGTCAAGGAATGTGCTTAGATTTTATACTTGTGTGTTATAATATTATTTTAAATTAAATGTATAATTTATATTTTATTTTTCTGTTTTTTCTACATAGAGATATTATTTTTAATTTTTTTTTAAATATAACTTCGAAACAGTTTTTCGAGACTTCAAATTGGTGGAATTATTTCATTTTGGAGGCAAGACCCAAGTGAAGTCCAACACGTACAAAATTGACAACTATAAGCTTAAACTCCTATGGTGATAATGGTGTCAGTTAAGCAAGAATAGATTACAACACTTTGCACATTCAAGAAGAGCTAGATCCAAAACGTTCACAAGCATTTTATTCGACTGTAGTATTTGCTGCGGATTCAAAGTTTATTTCACATAAAGAGGGCCAACCGTGTGCATAGCATATCTGTAGTCTAGGCTGCATGAAAATTCACATCAAGTGCATACACAGGCTCCTCCTGCATGCAAGTGTAGAATAGTTTGTTTTATTTGTTTGTTTTTTTATTTTCTTTTTTTGGGTAAAGGGATAGCTTGGTTGGCTGGGTTAGATATCAATTTCTCATCCAACTACCCCAGGTTTGTTCCTCCCTATGTTTTCTTCTTGCAGGTGCATGCTTCCTTTGCACGACCCATGTGAGCAGGTGCCTCCTTAGCTGAGGTTTCTCATGCGTCTCAGCCCCTTTGGCTGATTGCCAAATAAAAAAAATAAAATCTAGCATGACTGTTTATTATATATAACCCCTCTCATATGGCGGTCTTACCTGCAAGAGAAGCTATATTTTAATGATATATCATTAATTTTGTGGTACTTGGTCCTTAAAACAAAAGGTATCCTCCATTAGATATGTGTCTGAATTATCTTCCTGATAAAGATGAAGATGAGTTAATTTTATCCAATAGCAGAGATTGCTTTAATATCATGAGAAAGATTAGAAATTAGGAAGAGAGGAAGAAAAATCTGTTGGGGGAGATGAACTTGGGTTCCATGCCTAGACGTGAGTGAACCCTATGAGATCCTCTTATTGTCTTCAAGCAATCTCATCCATTGGATACAATCAAATCATGTTCTTCACTTTGGGTTGTTCCGAGGGTATAATTGATGCTAAGACCAATATGCCTTGATAGCAAATGCAAGCAACTCAAATTTACAGTAAACAGTCTCCAACTCAAAATTACAGTGAACAGTTTTCTCGACATCTGTGCCCTGTGCATTTGGGCTTTTAGCTCATATATGACCCATGGTGGTGGTGGCTTTTTCTCATAAAAGTTCACAAATGGACGAGTGGTTTTGTCTTGTTTCCCACCCATCTATTTCACAAGGCAATTATGGTACGTTTACGCCTGCAATTGCCGTATTTGTCGTCTAATAGCTTCAAATGATGCGTCACATTCATAAAAGGAAAACTCCATTTTCCTCCACCATGTCTCGAGGCCTTAACACTATACATGTACACCGTCTTTCCTGAAAGAGGCTCTTTCACTCGCATCGCACCCAGTGATATATAAAACGTGGCTCAACAATGGAGTTCCCTTTTCCCCCAGCTGGAAGCAATCGAAAATGACTAGAAACATGCATGACAACCTTTTCTATATAATCACCACCATAACACCACACCGTTACCGTAGCTTTCAGCTCCCTCTATCATCATGTCATATCATCCAAAGAAAAGCTCACTTGTCTCCATTTCAGGTTGGTGGCCCTACATTGGAGATAAGACATGGACGGTTCTTCCTTCTCCTTCCAAGAACTGATTCTAGCCGTTAAATCTTCGGTCGAACTGCAAGTATGCATGCTTTCAACCATCCATCACAGCTATGAAAATGAGTGGGGGCTCACAGGCAAAGCGTTTGGATGTAAATTGAATATTTTAGGTTGCAACAAGGATGGCAGTATTTTTGTAGCCTGTTTTGGTATTTCGTTAGGTGATGAGGAATGAATCGAATGATCACGTGATGGCTACGTACATGGTACAAGTTGCCCGCTACAGAGGACAGCCTACAAGTGGTTCTCTTTTTTCATTTTCTTTGTCAGCTGGACTGCTTTTAAAGACCCAAGTAACGGCTGGATGTAGTGGAAAATCTGTGGTTATTCCTGACTTTTAGGACTTTTAATTTCACCTTTGTAAAACTATATTAACTAAGGGCATGTTTGTTTGCGATTTTTCATTTAATTTGGTACCAAGCTTAGGGAGGCTTGGAACCCAGCCATCCGATGAGGGAAGTAGACATTGAATTGTGTTCGGACCGAAGACCTTTTGTTGTAAAATGGTGGAGCCAAGAAGAGTAGGAGGGGAATTCATATTTTAAACTCTATAAAAAAAAAGTCTACAATTCCAACTTCCAAATATTGTAATATCACATGTAAAACTTGTCTAGTTTAAAAAGGAACGGACATGATAATATTTCATCATCCCAAACTAATATTAGGCCACGGCTACTGATATGGCATGCCGACACCAATTGTATAGGGGACCTTCCATAAATGGCTTGACAGCCACAAAATCACGTTTAAAAAACGAAGGGCCTATTTATTTGCATTAAAAAATAAAAAAAAATCATTGTGATATTAATTCAAATTCTACCAAAGGATCATTAAAGATGTCAGGCGTGAAAGATATCATGAGATGTTAATAGAACTTCATTTTTCCATATATTGAATCACTAGGGGTGATGGTTGTGTATTCATATCACATTTCTTAATCTTATTTTCTTACAAGTAAAGGTTATTTGATGCCTACTTTTGAAATTTATGTTTAATACTGATCGGAAGTGATACTTCAAACTTAAAAAAATGATTCATCTTTGGACATGTGTGTGATAGCAAGGTGCTAACAATACTCAGCCTGAATGTGTTGGAAATTCTTTTATGTATTTTAATGAAAACAGATGAACCAAAAAATGGTTATTATTGTAAAAAGAAGTCCCACGTTGCATGTAAAAATAGCCCAAAAGTTAAAACTCCAGAGACATGCCCCCAACCTCAAAGAAACTTTTTCCTGCTCTTGTGCATTGACATCAGTGAGATCATATATAGCACTCGTGCACCCATGCACCTAGCATTAGCAGTGTATGCTAATGCTACTGCTACACCAACAACGACTTTGCTCAGCACTATTTGGGGGAAGGTGAATGCAGAACAGAAGTTGCGCGACAGAGAAATAGATATTCGGCAAGCGGATTGCATGAAACTTTCACCACGTGGCATTTTTTATTTTATCTCAATTTGGAGGGGCACGGCCCCTAGCTTTTGGGTGAGTGGAGTAAATCTCGGGTGAAGTGGAAAAACCCTCTCGTGAAAGGAGATGACTTGACTAGCTAGATTGGTCAACGTCACTAAATCCAAAATCCAAATTACACGTGTGCAGGGCCGGCTTGAGACAATTTGAGGCCTAATGAGAAAATCTTAAATGAGGTATTTTCTATTTAGTAATATTATTATAAATATTTTATTTAAAACCCATTTTTCTCACTTTTTGAGATTGAATTAAATCATTTATTTTTTAGAATTTTTTTTTTAAAAGTTTTGAGTACCCAGAATCGTATTTTCTAGTAGGCATATTTATTATTTATAAATTACAAATAATAATATTTATAAATAAAATAAACACTAACTATAATAAATAAAGAGTATGAGCTTGGAATTTAAAAAATTCTAAAAGCAAAGAACAATAGAACCTAATTTAACAATTTATCGGTGTTGGCCACAAAAATTATAGAACCTGAAAAAAAAAAGAATAGATTATATTTGTGTTAGTGAGCCATGATTAACATATATTATCAAAACTATATTATAAAAAGAAGTATCACATAAGAAAAAAAAGAGAAGAAGGGCAAAAATAATATATAAAATGCATACCTTTTGGCTTCAATCAGAACAAAACTAATTCCTTTTGGAGTCCAAGTTGCAGTAATAGCAATTGTAGAAGTGCAAATAGGAAGGAGTGCAGGGGGAATGGACTCTCCAGAAGAAAAAAACACTTGAATTGAAGAGATCAAATAAGAACATAGAGGAGATTGTCCTCTTTGGATTGCAAGCAGATGCTAAGAAAAAAATTATAAATAGGAAGAATTTTAGAACTCAAAAGGAATTTATTACTTGTTGTAATTGCAAGGTTTTCTTTTTTTATTTTTATTTTTAATGGCTACAACTTTTCTCATGTTTTTGGAATGTGAAAAGGTATAAACCGTGTGAAGGAGTAGTTTGTTCGAATTTTTTGGAATGTGAACGGTTTTAATGACTACAACTTTTCTCATGTTTTTGGAACGTGGAAAGTTTAAAAAAATTTTTGGAATGTGAACGGTTTTAATGGGGCCTTATTTTTTGGGATTTGTTGTGAAGCCTTTTTTTTTTTTTTTGGAAAAACAAACTAATTTCATTACTTGTTTTTCGAAAGTTGAGAAAATTTGGGGCCCTAAATTTTTGGGGGCCTAAAACATGGGCTTTTATTGTCTTGTGCTTAAGCCTGCCCTGCACGTGTGTCGATAATTCATATAATATAGGTCAGGTTCAAGTTGGACATCTTCGAACTTCTTTCTTGCTGGGTTCAGATTAGGGTTTTCTTGCATATGATTCAGGTTGATCTTGGGTTGAGCCAATACCTGAACCGACCCAATTGAATTGAAGCACCACTACACATCTGCTATAAAATCGCATAGTAAGGACGACAGGGACGGTTGTTGCCGATGACTTCAACTATGGGTTAGAATACAATAATGGTGCATATGTTTCTTTATCTTCCCGTCTGGTAGTCACGTTGTCTACCTAGCTCCTATAGTTTTTTCTAAAGTTTGGTTGGGTAGGAATAGATACACCAACTATATTTCTCTAATTAATTATACATATTAAAAGGATTATTTAAAAGCAAAATTAGCAAAAGGTCCCTATAAGTCGATGTTTCCAGCCTCCAGTCCAATGAAATACTTTTTAAGGCTTATGGTCCATTCAGTTAGACTGTTTGCAGCCATAGGTCCCTGCATCCACATGATCACATATTTTATGACTGTTTTACCCTTTCAACCATTTTAAGCATAAAGTTTTAAATTTTCAAATTTCAAATTTCAAATTTATATTATCCCTCTTCTTCTATACTTTAATTGGAATCAGTAGCGCTGTAATTAGCATCATAATCTGTATCGAGATTGGGTTTAATCCTGGAGAAGAGATCATCTGGATCTCTTGATTCACCACATAGTAAACAGAAAAAAGGAGGGTTCCGGCACTGTTGCAGATCGACGATCAGAGGTGTTCTGTGGGCCACGCTCAAATCAGGACTACAACAGCTACCGACCTCGCTGTTCGCCGCGAGGCCGCCCAGAATCGACGCCCATCGATGCTGTTGCCCGTCGCCGTTTGTGCATGTCGCCGGGGGAAGTGGTTCCAGGCGGAAGTATGCCCACCGGAGAAAAAGAAGAAAAGGCAGCAACATAAGGTCTTCTTTCGTTCTGTGTGGCCCACCTTCTAAAGGGAAGTTGCATGGCAGGGAAGTTGCAGATGAGGATAAGGAAGATGACGAGCAACTCAACGAAAGCGGTGATCCCGGCCTCGCCGGCCTCAGCACCATCATACCAAGCGAGGACGAAGGAGACGACAGCGGCGACAAGGAGGATGCGGACGAGCATATCGTTGAATTGATCGAGCACGAGGCGGAAGATCGACGAACCTTCGTGCTTCTCGAGCTCGTTCCAGCCGTGGATCTCCTGTCACCGGACCACCTCTTCGGATCGAAGGCCGGATTCCTGATCTGTATCTAGCCAGGCATTTCGGCACGTGTCTCACCTATGCATTCCTCATCTCTTCCTGATCGAATCTCCTCGCCTCTCCCATCGTTAGATTTCTTTCACAATCATGATTTCAACAATTCATGTTTGGTGCAATTTGAATCTTTTCAATCAGAATTAGAATTTGTAGAGGTCGCAGTTGGTGCACGTCATCGGTCGCAGTTGGCTTTGCCCCAAAACAGAGTGGTTGAAGAAATGAAGAAGACGACCTATATTGGGTGTAACATGTATCGGGTCGTTTCAGGTCAGGTTCGACTCTGTTTTGGGGTTCTGTGGAGGTATGGGTGGATTAAGATGAGGTAGTAGGTGGGTTTTCAGTGGAGGGGGGTTCTGTTGAAGCACAGGTGGGACGGTGGGTGGGTAGTGATGATGGTCTGTATTTTTTTTTTTTTTACTATGCTATAGTGGAGATGGAAGATGGGAATGGGATGCTGTCGATTGAGGTGATGACAAGAAGGGATTGAGATGGATAAACGGATGAGAGGGGAATTCCGTGGAGGACTGACTTCTCCCCGGTGATCGCTTTTGGCTCTGTTTATCTCTTTTATCAAATTTATCTGAATTTTTTTTAAATTTATCTGAGTTTTGTTCAAATTTATCTGTTTTCTGTCATATTTATCTGAGTGTTGTTCAAATTTATCTGTTTTCTGTCATATTTCTTTGTATTTTTTGTAAATTTATCTGATTTTTTTCAAAATTTATCTGAGTTTTGTTCAAATTTATCTGAGGTTTTGTCAAATTTATCTGAGTCTTGTTCAAATTAATCTGTTTTCTGTCATATTTCTTTATGTTTTGGTAAATTTATCTGTGTTTTTTTTCAAAATTTATCTAAGTTTTTTAGCAAATTTATTTACATTTTTTGAAATCTATATGCATTTTTTAAATTTATATGCGTCTTTTCAAATTTATTTGTATCTTTTCAAATTTATTGCGTTTTTTTGAAATTATTGTATTTTTTAAAATTTTATTTTCGTTATTTTTAATTTATTTACATTTGTGAAAATCTCTTTGGATCTTTTGAGATTTATTTGAGTCTTTTGAAATTTATTTATATTTTTTTAAAATTTATTTGGATATTTTGAAACTTATTTGCATCTTTTTAAATTTATTTGCATTATTTGATTATATATTGCTTTTTTATAACTTATTGCATTTTTTTTGAATTATTTCATTTTTTAAAATTTATTTTCGTTATTTTGAAATTTATTGTGTGTTTTTAGAATTTATTTGAAAATCTGGGGATTCATTAATCGTGGGCAATTAAATGTTAGTTGACCATTATTAATGGGATATCCCACCAATCATGGGTTATGATATAAATAAAGGGTAAACTAGACATTTCAGGTGTGAGAAAGTGTGGGAGGGACCTTTGGCTCTATAACTTTTTTTTGTGGATCTAAGGCCATAAAGTGTAATGTTGAGGGACCTGTCGCCGAATGCCCCTTATTTAAATCCATTTTCAGCAAATAAGAGCTTGATTTTTCAAATAATAACATAGCAAAAGACGAGAACCGCTTCTTACCTCAGCGGTAAGAGGTTTCAATTTTCACCAAAATGCCTAAAGTTTGAACCTTAACGTGCCACATTCTCTTATCCGAGAGCTCTATCACTGCACCAGAGACCCAACCCCCCAATTGGATACCAAAAACAAAACATATCAAAACATAATTCATACACAGATATATATATTAACGAAATTAAGGCTATGTAATTAAGGAAAAAGTGGATTTAAAAAATTAAAAGTGGACCTTAGACATATATTTTCATAAGATCCTAGAGATTATAGAAAAATAGGCAAATAGGATAGTTTATAAGTCAGTATACATTTCCTTTCACAGTATTTAGCTATACATTTCCTTTCACAGTATTTAGCTATCTAAGGTGAACATCTTTACATTTGAGTATCTATTTAAATCTGAACCTCCCCTAACAAATGATTTTTTCAAGTATGAATAGGGTAATATTTCACGCTTACCACCATCCTTAATCTGGATTAGGAATCAATACAAAGTGCTTACGTTTACTAAGGGCATGTTTGGTAGCTCTACTCTTCTTCTGACAGATCCAGTAAAAATAGAGTCATTAAAAAAAGAGCCATACAAAAAAGAGACTAAAATAAACAACATGTTTGGTAATGCACAAATCTATTTTAAATAGACCGTTTGGTATATCCTTTTGTTTGCCTCTTTTTAGAAGGGTATTTATGTCATTATTTAATACTTGTTCCTCTATGTATTTGTATGAAAACACAAATTGTGGGCACAGTATTGGGGCAAAATTAAAATTAAAGAAGTTAAAGTTGAAACTGAGACGGTCAAAATTAGCCGGTGATGACAGAATAGTATTGTGGAGGGAGGCTGGGATTGCTCAAAGAGTCCCAAAAGATGCTACCCATTATTGACCATACAACAATTTGTATGGTTATGAATTGAGATAAAACAAAGCCAGAAAGACATCTTCTGATCGGTGAGTGTGACCCTCTGCCCAAGGTCGGCTTGGTCCAAGTTGCTACAGAAGAGTATTTTCATTTTTCAGATCTATCCATGAAAAAAAAGAAGCATGATGAATGCAGAAGATTACCACAACCTTTCACATGATCCCATCAAAGATCTAACAAACAAATACGCTTAAAAAACCAAAAGCAAGAAAAGCAACAAAACCCAAATCGTGATGAGGCTTCGCTGCAGGCATTAGACTTCAAACAATAGAAACCCAAGCATTATCAAAACCCTACTATCTAGGAAACGCATGCTCGATTTTCAACAGAAACCCAAACATGAAAAAAGAGTAGAAGATAGAGAAGTTGAGAGAGATAAAAAGAACAAGGAAGACTCTCTGCAGAACGGCTGGCTTCGACCTTCTTGGGTTAGATTAGATGTTGTTGAAGAAGCGACAATGGAAAAACGAGAGAAGAAGGAGATGCATTCTACTCCCACTGCTTCTATGTATCGATGCCCTAAACTCCTTCTGAAATCGTTTTTATACGAAGGACTTTCGTTGCCAATTAAACAACGTCCAGGGGCATTTTCATCTTGAAAAATACCCAACGCCTCTACTTTTCTCAGAGGGAGAGACTCTAATTTCTATGGGCTCAGAAATCAGCATTTCCATTTAAGAGGATATGCCTCTATTTGTCTAAACCGGATAGAGGATATGTTGGTGTGCCAAACACCTTTATTTTTTCAATCCTCTGAACTTGATAGATATTTAGATAAATAGAGACTCAAATTAGAGATATCAAACATGTGCTAAATCTAAATTACAATCCGACTGGCAGGCTCTGGCGCGGTCACCAACACCGGTTTTTCTCGGTTGGTCGTACGCACAGGATAGGTATTTGATAGAGACTGACAAACCCTCACTCTCTCGCTGCCCTATAAATGCCACCCTCGACAGTACCGTAGTCTTTTTCCCTCCCCTTCTCCGGGATCCTCTGCTTCCTGCCCTCGACTCTCTCCTTTCTGCTACTGTTTTTCCGTGTCAGATTCCTTGCTAGCAGTCGTCGTATCGGCCGAATCAAAGCACTTCAAACGTTACATCTTCGCGCGGCTCGCAACTCGTTCAAATCTGTAAATATCTCGTTTTCTCTTTCATTTTCCCCTTTATGTTGTGAGAGATCTAGATCTGTTCTGAAATTTGCATCGGTTTTGTGTGATTTCATCTGAAATGAACAGATTCCAGATTGTTTCCGAGAGTTCGAGGATTTTTTTTTTTTGGAATGCTTCGTTTTACTCGTTCTTTTTTGCTGGATCTTGTCGCCTGGTTCTTTCGAATCTGACGATTCGAAGGAGCTGTCGATTGCATAAATGCAGCTTGTCTTACGAGAATTTGATCTGTTTTCATGTCTAGTTTTGCTATAAATCCAGAATCTTGTGCTTTATCTTGAATCTGTTGTATTTGATTTGATTGTGATCGTTTTCTGACGGTGCAGGTCGCTCGATTTTCCTTAGATCTCTGCAGATCTTAGGAGAATGGACGGACCTCGGGAGGTGGGAATGAAAAAGGTGGGATCAGTGTGTTCGATCTCCGAAGCGGACGATTTCGATCTCTCTCGGCTTCTCGATAAGCCGAGGTTGAACATAGAACGGAAGAGATCGTTCGATGAGCGATCTCTGAGCGAGTTGACGATCGGGTTTTCGCCTCGGGTTGGGTCTCGAGCGCCGGAGAGCAGCAGCCGAGGAGGTTTGGAGAATTTCGAGAGCATGTTCTCGCTGGGCGGACGGTCTGGGATGGGGACTCCGGCGTCATCTGCTCGGAACTCGTTCGAGCCGCATCCGATGATCGCAGAGGCGTGGGAGGCGCTGAGGCGGTCACTGGTGTTCTTCCGGGGGCAGCCGGTGGGGACAATCGCCGCCTATGATCACGCGTCTGAGGAGGTCCTGAATTATGATCAGGTATATGCCATGAATGCATCTTTTCCGGCTTTCTTTTCCTTTTTGTCTATTAATTTCAATCGATTGAATGTGTTGGAAGTGCTTCAATGTTTTGCGGAGTGGTTGATTTGTTCATGTTGCAGTAATTTTAGTAAACTAAACTGGGCTGGGCGAGAAGGTTGGAAAGAAATTTAAGTGATAACTACTAATTTTGTGTGACTAACCTGTCAACCATATCCTGCCGAGATGCACTTCAAAATAGTCTTAATTCAGTTTTTGTTCTTTCGAGTAATTCAACTGCAAAAAAAATAAAAAAATCTGCTCTGTTTTGGCGTTGGGTTGTGTTCTGTTTGAGCAAATTGGTGTATGTATTACAGTTAAGTAAGTTGAAATAACCATGTCATGATCTGTGTGAAAGATGATGTCCTAACTAACTCTTCATCTTCTGGCAGGTGTTTGTTAGAGATTTTGTGCCTAGTGCTCTGGCTTTTCTAATGAATGGAGAACCAGAAATAGTTAAGAATTTTCTTCTGAAGACTCTCCACCTCCAAGGGTGGGAGAAACAAATAGACCGATTCAAGCTTGGAGAAGGTGCAATGCCTGCTAGTTTTAAAGTGCTCCATGATCCAGTTAGGAAAACGGATACTTTAATTGCGGATTTTGGTGAGAGTGCAATTGGAAGAGTTGCTCCTGTTGATTCTGGATTCTGGTGGATTATTTTGCTACGTGCCTACACAAAATCTACAGGAGATTTAACCCTTGCAGAAACACCTGAATGCCAAAAGGGAATGAGGCTTGTATTGACTTTATGTCTATCTGAGGGATTCGACACATTCCCAACCCTTCTCTGTGCTGATGGATGTTCAATGATTGACCGAAGAATGGTAAGATTTTTCCTGTCAACTTGTATAAACTCATCTTTCAGTTGTGTATCCTGAGGGCTACATCCTTCTTCACTGAATTTCCTGCTTCTTAGGAACCTTCCCCTTTTACTCATCAGATATGACCTTCTAAATGAAACACAATGTTCTGAATATGATGATTGAAAGAATTGATAAAAATGGGAGTTATACGTTGTGCTAGAACAATTTCAGAATTAGCATACATTCTTGTTTCTTTTACAGTGACAAATATGCTTCTTTTTTTTCTTTTTTTGTAAAGCAACAGAGCAAACTTCCTTGAATGGCATGCATTACCAAATATTTCATTTTTATTTTAGTCTTTTCTAGAGTACTTAAGGAAAAGAAAGCTGTTTTTCTTTTCTTTAATGTCTCATCGCTTATGATGCCCAGATTTGTCATGAATACGAACATAATTTTGTTGTATCCCTATGGTGTATCACATTAGGATTAATCTGATTTAATCTTTAAATGTGCTTTTAATAATCTTAGATTATCTGATTAGTATCCTTAGATGATTGGATAGCAATCCTATTAATTTTGAACCTTCCTTATATTGTATCAATGATGTCTATATAAGGACTGCATGGCTAGTCATATTAACAGATCGTTTGATTTAATTCAATTCCAAATTCTTCTCAATCATACTTATGTGATTGTTACTTTACATAGTATCAGAATTCAGAGCCCTTGTTGAATTTGTCTCTGTCTCATTTTCTAAAAGAAATATACCTTCTTTCTATCAAACAATGATTGCATCTGGTGGTGTCACATGTTGAGAAGAATTGACCTTGATCTGGATCTGATAAGCAGTTCTCTAACACTAATCTAGGGCTTGCGTGCAATCCTTGCGGCAGCGATATGAAGATTTGTTTCAGTCAAAGATAAACTTATTGTCTGATCTAGAAATATTAGACATCTAGGATTCTGGTGACCCACATCTAATACTGATCTGTACTCAAATCCTTACTCTTTCTGGTTCATTCCCCCCTCTTCTATCTCATTGTATCAGAACCTTGAAGATCTCAAGGTAGCACAGTTCTTCAAATTGGTGAGAGATTTGGGAAGTTTGCTTCTTAGCTTACCCTAGGTGGTTCTATTTATTGTGTTTTGTTTATTGATGATCATTCTCACTATACATGGTTGCATTTCATGAAAAATAAATCTAATCTTTATTCTATTTATATGGCCTTTGCTAGAATGATGGAGACTTAACTCTTTTTTTTTTTTTTTAAATTAAGCCTAATCTTAAGGGTGAATATCTTTCATCCAAATTTAGGGAATTTCCCTCACAACAAAGCACAATCCCTCAATTATTGTGATCCTTATATGCCAGAATAAATGGAGTGTCTGAGAGAAACATAGACATATGCTTCATACAACTAGATAATCTACTCGACTTATCTCATGTTCCCCTCTTTGATCTCGTTAATTCAACACCATCGTCTCCATGCACTGCATTTGAGCGAGTGTTTCATTGGACACTATTCAGCTCTTCAGGTGTTTTGAGTATACTTGTTTTTTTCTTTTACTGAAATAGGAATGATCAGAAATTTCTCTAAAGGCCCTATATGTGTGTATCTTTAGGATATGGAATTGAGCATAAGAGCTACATGCACTGTATCAGTAGACAAAGCGCTTTTCGTATTTTTTCAGCATGTCACCTTTTCAGAACGTATTCCATTTTTACTCCTTACTAGTTGCTTCTCTATCTTCTTAAAAACCTTAGTTTATCCCATCGATGCTTTTCCATGCTGTTTTCCAATGATGTTTCCACATATCTGCCACCTAAAAAACCTTTGCAAGTTTATCAGCGTTGGGCTAAACCCACTATTCTACCTGATTAGTCCCTCGATGATGCATTGCTCCATCTACTCATGATACCGGTATCACTCTTGCAGTAAGGTCTCTTTTTCCAAATTAAACTTTATTTACCACTTTGGTTTTATGACTGCTAATTTCTTTTCTTCTACTTGTCAGTCCATCCTTGCAGTCATTCATGCTCACCATGCACCTTAATCCTATAAAGATGATTTATCTTCTCACACTGGAGGCAAAGCTATAGCAAATGAGCTTGCATCACTAGAGAAACTCAAATGTGCAAATTGGTTCCTTTGCCTCCAAGAATGGAAGGGGGATAGGTGATTCAAGGTTACGAGGGAATGTGATTTTGTTATGCCTCTTAGTGTAGAATATTAGGATTTATCCAACGGAATCTTTACACAAGCTTGTAATTATCTTAGATTATGATTATAATCCTTAAAGGATTGAATTGGCCCTTCTACAAATCTATGAGGTCTATATAAGGAGTCTATTGCCAGTCACATTGACAGATCATCTGATTTAGGTCAATTCCAAATTCTTCTCAATCATAATTATGTGAGTGATAGTTTATAGGACAAGCCATGGAATATGGCAAAGAAATAGATTTTACACATAAAAATGAAGTATATCCTTGTTTGCCTGAATTACTTCTCGAAACATCACACTAGCACCATTCATATGCCTGTTTGCCTGAAATACTTCTCAACACATCACACAGTCAACTGGTAAAGCCCCTCCTGAAGTGTCATCTTTAACTCAACCACTCTTGTAAACATCATTCTTATCTCTCCATCAAATAATCTTCCCTTTAATGAAAAATTGATGCAGTCCTAGGGTTAGGATGCAAGTGCTAGGGCACAATTAGAGTTCCCAGGGAACAATCACACGAGGAAGAAACAGTCTTCAACGATAATTCTTCTATTAACTCAATTCTCTCTATCTGATTATCAATCTCTACAATGTCATATTTATAGGAAAAGATACTTAAGGCCTAAGAAAACAACCAAACTAGGAAACCAAATAATAATTAGAAAACTAATCCTAATTATACTCTTACTAAAATAAAACTAATTAAAATTAGAATTTCATGGGTCCCACATGTGGCCCACGAGTCTTGTTGCAACAATATGGTATTGCTGCTGCATCATTCTCCCCAGGTTGGAAAAGAGTTCGACCTCGAACTCAGCTCTTCTTCTTGATGTTACTTCTGTAGATAGTGTGCACGTGAAGCGCATCCTTGGTGAGACGAGAACTTGACCCTTGCTTCGGTGGCATCGGCTTCATAGGATGGAGTGTGACTCTCTTGGTACCATGCATGAATGTGTATGTGTTGTCGCGCATGCTATTAGTTCCATTCTTGTCATACATCCACGGACGACCCAACAAGATATCACAACTATCCATGGGTACCACATTACACCAAACTGTATCTGTATAATCTGTACCAATGGAAAAGGTAACTGGACATGCATATCGAACTTGCACTTCATCACCTGTCATTAACCATCTAGCAAAATAAGGACGATGATGCTTCCGAACTTTCAGCTTTAAGCGATCCACAAAAGCTTGGGATATAAGATTCTGACAACTGCCTCCATCAATGACTACCGTGCATTCCTGATCATTGACTGTTCCTTTGGAGCGGAAAATATTTTCTCGCAACCACTTCGTCGCAGTAGTTGATGGAGCATCGGTGATGACCATGAGAGATTCACCGTCAACTGCAGTGTAAATCTCTAATTCTTCTGTCTCAGCTGCAACCTCTGTTTCTTTAGGATCATCTGGGATATCCTTCTCGTCACTTTCATTTTCAATCAAGTGGATATGTTTGGGACATTCCCGTGCACGATGCCCTTGTTGGTGACAATTAAAGCATGTGATCCTATTTTGACCTTCGGGCTTGGTGAATTCTTTCTCCGATGAATCACTCGGTTTAGAACCTGCAAATGAAGAATTCTTCTGCATAACCCATTTAGAGGCATTAAGTTTTCTGGCTTGATGATGTGCAATTCCTTCGGCTTTGATAGCATGCTGAACGATCTCATCAACATTCTCAAAATGCTGAAATGTGAGGATATCTTGTATGTCAAGTGTCAGCCCATTAAAGTATCTGTCAACTAAGACATCCTCATCTTCAGTCAAACCACAACGAGCTTGCATGGTCATAAATTCCTCAGAATACTCAACAACTGTCTTAGATCCTTGTTTCAAGTATTGAAAACGTGAACGCAGATCTCTGGAGTAATTGACAGGCAAGAATTTTTGCTTTAACAAATTTTTCATCTCAGCCCACGTGTCAACAGGGTCAATTTGTTGGTATCTTCGCTTCTTTTGCAACTCGGCCCACCATATCGCAGCATAATTGCGAAATCGAGTTGCTACCAGTGTAATCTTATGACCATCCGTCACTGGTTTATGCGCAAAAATATTTTCAATGCACACTAACCAATCCAAGAATTCATCTGGGTTCAATTTCCCATCATATTCGGGAATCACAAGTTTAATACCCAAATCACGATCAACGTTGACTACATGTGGATCTCGTTGATTTCGATGAGGTCCTCCATCATCGCGATGATTATCATCACGCCGATTAGTTTCCAAATTGGTTAATCGGGTTTCAATTCTTTCCAGAGTCGCTTGCATTTGAACTTGCATTTGAACCATCGTTGCAGATAGTTGATTAACAGTTACCGACAATTGTGCAACGGTTCCCCTCAAATCATCATCATTGTGAGAGGAAGACTCCGCGTCAACCTGCTTCTTTGGAGGCATTTTTGCTGAATGCAAATTGAAAATTTCTAACTGACCTGATGTGTAGATCTGCTCTCCACGATCACGCTGGCGAAAACGGATTGAAAATCTGACGATGGATGAGTCTGGTATCGCAAAAAGAAGATCCGACCGTTGATCTGGTCAAATCTGGGCCTGCATTTCTCTGCTGATATTAGAAGTGGTGATGGGTTGGATCTTCAACTGTGATGGGTCGGATCAGACCTGACCTTATCCAGAACTCAGGCCCAATCGGAATGTAAGGCTAAGCGCCTCGGCCTTCGTGCTCTCAGAGAAGGGAAAAAGGATTTCGAAACCCTTGCTGTGGCACTTGTCGATGGAGAGGATGGGGAAGAGAGATGGGTGAGCCCGTCCTCGACGAGGGCGATGAAGATGTTGGCGTTGGCGGTGTCTGGCGGCGACAGCTCCGGGTGAAGATGGAAGAAGAGGTGATGACTTGGATCTCGGCGCTGGCGTGCGACGACGACTGTGAGGGCGACGCGACGACAGTGAGGGCGGCGCGACGGTGAGGACGATGGCGAGCTACTGGTGCACGGTACACTTCTTGCTTCTTCTTTCTTCTTTTTTTTTTTTTTTTTTTTTCTCTGGGTAAGGGCTTTCTGGGTAAGTGGAAGGCGAGCAGTGGAGACGATGGGAGGTCTAGAAGGGGTAGGCCGAAAGGGTTTGGAATGGCGATGGTGGTCTAGAAGGGTTTTGGAGTTTTGGAGGAGGAATTTCCAGTGGCCCTAGGGTTAGGGTTTTGTGGAGCAGGGTCTCTGGAAGACGGTGGCTATTTTGGGGATTCAGTGGCGTCTGGGAAGGGGGAGGGATTCAGCAGAGGGGTTTTGCGACTTGGGTTTCGGTTTGGGGATTCTGGGTGGGAAACAATGGATCGTGGGAGATGACGATTGTGATTAGGGATTTCGGTTCGGTTGTGACTGTACGATGAGGGATTTGGCTATTGGGGTTCCTGGATGGATTCAGGAGGTGACAGCGAAGTGGTGTGGGCGTGGTTTCGGTATGATGATTTGAGTTGGAGTTGGGAGCGATGATGGCTATGGGATGAGGATTGGAAGGAGGGATAGGGGTAATCACGCCAACGATCGGGGATCGTTGGGCTCTGATACCAATTGATGCAGTCCTAGGGTTAGGATGCAAGTGCTAGGGCACAATTAGAGTTCCCAGGGAACAATCACACGAGGAAGAAACAGTCTTCAACGATAATTCTTCTATTAACTCAATTCTCTCTATCTGATTATCAATCTCTACAATGTCATATTTATAGGAAAAGATACTTAAGGCCTAAGAAAACAACCAAACTAGGAAACCAAATAATAATTAGAAACTAATCCTAATTATACTCTTACTAAAATAAAACTAATTAAAATTAGAATTTCATGGGTCCCACATGTGGCCCACGAGTCTTGTTGCAACAATATGGTATTGCTGCTGCATCAAAAATGAACTAAGGGGAGATGGAAATTGAATAACCAGCCATCACCCTAGTAAATCAAATCCTAGGACGGTCAGTCGCATCTACATCTCCACCACCCATGGATTCCTAGGAATCAATTCCATGCAAACTAATGCACCCTAAAATATCTGATTTCAAAATGGAAACGGATGTGTTTTATATATGAGGTGTAGTCTGGTCAAATAAATTAATACCATCATGAGTATTTATTTCCCATAAAAAAAATTAAACAGTGAAGAGTAAAATAAAGGAGAAACACTCAAGGGATTAAACACAGTGCTGGAAGAAGATCATGAGAACCATCTTATTCATCTATATAATGCAAAGTCAACATTTGCAGCATCTTGAGTTTAAGAGGAGGGATGGGGTGGGTTGTATAGTAGGATATAAGTAATAATAATAATAGGATAATAAAGATATTGAGATCCTAATTTTCAGATTTGTATGTTATTACGATGATGATTGAATTTCTTCGGTTGTTATCTTCATGTGATCTATATAATGATGTACCTGTTTAATGTTTAATACGATAGTTTTATGGCAAAAGCAAATTCCTTCAGTTATATGTCTCTTTAGAAGCACAAAAGAGACTCCTGCGTATATCTTGATTGAGGACAAGAAACTAAATATCTCGTGGTTCTTATGTTATGGTTCAGAATTTCATATAGCCTAAAACTTTGGACTTCCTTAACATTGAAGTAGTTGTATTGCATTGCTTATCACTATTGTTAGGTCAATGGAATGTGTTGAGATGATAAAACATGGACTTGATCAGATCAAAATTTGTGCTGGTAAAAGAGTATCATGTTAAACTAGAGAATTACAAGTCATATGAATGTTTGGTACTTCGAATGCAAGAAATATTGGTATGGGAATTCTAATTTCTAACCACGATTTTCAACCGGGCTTTTATGACCATTGATTGAAGAATGTGAGTTATCTTTAGTGAATTTTCTAATCCCAAGGTTTTATCATTTTCTTAATGTTGCATATTTTCTCATCTTTCCTTGACATGCTAAATAGATGCATCCAGGCCGACTCTGCATTTACTTGATAGTCTCTCTTTTGACGGAACATTTTTTTCCTTTCATTTCTTTTTATGATGAACACTCATTTTACAGGGTATTTATGGTTATCCAATTGAAATTCAAGCGCTTTTCTTTATGGCATTGAGGTGTGCTTTGTCAATGATGAAACATGATACAGAAGGAAAAGAGGTTGTGGAGCTAATTGTGAAACGCTTGCATGCAATGAGTTATCACATGAGAAGTTACTTTTGGCTTGATTTTCAGCAACTGAATGACATTTACCGATATAAAACAGAGGAGTATTCTCATACAGCAGTTAACAAATTTAACGTTATTCCTGATTCAATCCCAGATTGGGTATTTGATTTCATGCCAACCAATGGTGGCTACTTCATTGGAAATGTCAGCCCTGCAAGGATGGATTTTCGATGGTTTGCCCTAGGTAACTGCATTGCAATCCTATCATCCCTTGCAACCCCAGAGCAATCCATGGCCATAATGGATCTCATTGAATCACGCTGGGAAGAGCTGGTGGGAGAAATGCCCATAAAGATATGTTATCCAGCAATTGAGAGCCATGAGTGGCGGATTGTAACTGGTGCGACCCCCAAAAATACTAGGTGGAGCTACCACAACGGAGGATCTTGGCCCGGTGAGTCCATCTAATCTTTGTGTGCTCTCATGCCGATGTTTCAAATCCCTGCCATTTACACTCGGCGCACTTCAATTTTCTCATAAAAACTTGGAAATGGCCAATGGTGGGGTTGGTGGGGGGTTGGGGACCAGTTGCTTTTTTATCTACTTCTGCGTTCATTCCTGCTTTGGAGCTAGGGCTATATCCGTCTCCTGTAATGTAGAAACTCATTTTTCATTGTTCATGCAAGTCAGCCAAGCTTTTAAACCTGCAGATTTGGAATTTGTATTTGGTGGGATAGTGGTGCTTAACAACCATCCTGTGAGTAATACAAGGGTTCTTGTCTGACTTCAGCTCTCCCATGCATCCTACATCTGTTGGTCTTGTCCTAAAACAATCTGCATGATAGCAACATGTCATCAATTAAATCAATCATTTTCTATTTGCAGTACCAATTTTATTTGCTTTCACATGCTAGTCAAGCGTTAGATAAGGTAGGTCAGTGGACTTGCCAGCACATCATCATCAACAAAGCCTTGTCCCAATTATGTTGGGATCGGCTACACGAATTCAGTTTCTCCATTCCGATCTATCTTGAGTGAACTTGCCAGCACGCAAGTCTAAAATTCATCGGAGGAACAAACCTGAACTCAAACCATGTACCTCATAAGTGGAGAGTCCTGCACCTATAGTTTCACTTACATGCTAAAAAATGATCAATAAAGTCTTCTTAACACATCCTTGGGAACTATTGAGCGTCTGTCAAATTACGGGCACTAAAGTAACTCATTATCACGTGACACGGATCTTTATGCTGCAATTCTGTTATTCTCTTGAGGAAAAAAGTGGGTGTCCAGCAATGGTGTTCATATTTACATTAATGATTTTTTTTTCCCGTCTTCTACAGTGCTCCTGTGGATGCTGACTGCAGCATGTATTAAGACAGGGCGACCACAAATCGCTAGACAAGCAATTGAACTTGCTGAGAACCGGCTGTTGAAAGACAGTTGGCCTGAATATTACGATGGAAAATTGGGCAGGTATATTGGGAAACAGGCAAGGAAGTTCCAGACGTGGTCAATAGCTGGTTACCTTGTGGCAAAGATGATGCTGGAAGACCCCTCTCATCTAGGAATGATCTCACTGGAAGAAGATAAGCAGATGAAGCCCGTCATCAAGAGATCAGCTTCATGGAATTGCTAACGGCTCCAAAAGAGTTTGTTGTTGTCATGTTATACTTCATATGTATCCTTTGGCCTTTTCCTTTTCAATGCAAGATTATTTAATCAGGTGAAGCGAGAAGGGTGGATTTCTCTGTACATTATCATGTGAGGCATCTCTTTCAAATAAGAATGGTATGTTTTTAATGTTATGGACTTTTGCATCGTAGTCAATGCAAGTAAAATAGGCATGCAATTTTGTCACAGCCTCTCTCTAATAATCTAAACGGATTAAACTGATCATGTATTTGAGCAGATTTGATCACAGGATGGTGGTGCATTCAGACCTCAGAGAGAGAGAGGGAGAGAGAGAGAGAGAGAGAGAGAGAGAGAGAGAGAGAGAGAGAGAGAGAGAGAGAGAGAGAGAGAGAGAGAGAGAGAGAGAGCTGGTTGGTAGGATGGCTAGGCCTGTCTTCTTAAGCAGTCCACACCCATTTTGCTTGGGTGAGCTTCAGGCTTCGGTCCTTCTTGACTGACTTGATTAATTATATGACTGTCTAAGGCCATTTCTCTTTCCCTTTGATCAAATGGATTATCACTGTTGTCAACTATTTTCTAATTATATATCATCCTTCATTTGGTTGGGTAATGTATTTTCCAAAGACCAGTTAAATTAATGATTTTCTTATACCATTTCTGGAGCGTGATTGAGTTTTGACCTGTACAAATGAAGGATACATAACTACCAAATCTACAACCTACCATTTGACAATTTGTAATCTTGGTCCAACTGTGAAGAAATCTGCTGTGGTCCTTACATATATTGAAATTCCTACCTGTTCACATGATCATCATTACAAAACCAACTCCATTAAGTTTTTGGGATTCTGCATAATGATGATATTTATACATAAGAAAATCCCCTTGTTGCATGGGCATAAATGATATTTTTTGCCAGTCATGTTGGTCTCCATGGTGCACCTGCACCTACAATATTCCCTTTTTTCCATGCATCAGGTGTGAGTTGCGAAACACTAAACAGAGAAAAAGTTATATATAAAAATAAATAAATAAAAACAACTAGAATCATATTTTAGGATGAGGAGCAAAATTTAGTCTTTAGATCTAGAATGTTATCCTAGTAAATTAGGTTGCAGCCAAGGCACAACCTTCTGCTCCAATACCACGATGACAACTATTTACTTTAATAGCTTAAGTTGATTGGCAGATCACAACATTATTAGGAAAGATTTGAATCCATAACATTTAAGTCACATTTGGCAACCAAATCTTTAAGAAAAGATTGGAAAAAATCACTCCTTCCTGCCACCCGCACTAATAAAATTTCATATACAAACAATTTCATATACAAACAATTTCATATACAAACATTACACGGACTCATTGCCATCATAGGTGCTACCAAGGCCATCTTGCTTCAAAGTATGAAGGGAAGATTTCAAATAAGGCTTTAAGGTTTTTGCCTTATTTGAAAAATGGACACAAGTTTCAAATCTTTTCAAATCAGTCCCTAAGTTTTTCAATACATTTTCAATTGAGGACATTTGGCCATTTAATGATGTTTTTTTAGGACTTTTTTTTTTCAATTTTCATTAAATAAACAAAGTACCCTTCATTTAAAACCATGACACCACATTCAGCCGATTGACGTGGAAATGCTAGTTTTTTTCAATCAGGATATCGACGAAGAAAAGGACGAGAATATAGAGAAAGTGAATGAGAATTTTATTTCAATAAAGGATAATTTGGATAATTAAAAATTCTTGAGGGGAAAAGTTGTCGGAAAATAACTTTAAATGGACGAATGTCCTTTATTGAAAACTTTTTAAAAGATTTAGAGACTAATTTGAAAAGTTTTAAAATTTATATCCTTTTTTAAAATAAGATAAAAATTTTAAATCTTATTTTAAAATTTTCCAAGTCGGAATGGTAATAATATAGGTTTACCAAAAAAAAAAAAAATAGAAGATTTTTACTTGATTGACGGGAGAGTACAACTGCTACCGAGGGATGACCGATGACACAGTGAGAAATCTCTGCACCCTGCAGTGCACCCTACTTATTTATCTTATCCAATTAAGAGCATGAAACTCACGGCAGGTCTGCACTCAGCCTCAACTTGAAAGGCACGGACGGAGAACTCTGCTTCTTAACGCGTGTGGAAACTGGGCTTTTCCTGTTTTTTTTCCTCAAAAGTTGTGTTTCAGGAAATGATTGTTGTAAACATAAAAGTGGGGCCCACCAGGATGCTTGACACCCAAAAGGAAGAGCAGAAGGGAGAGAATAAAATATCTGAATGGAGTTAAAAGATGTGCATTAATTATATCAGTACCTTTACATGATCCCATTAAGTGGCTCAAATTTTAGGGGATTTAGAAATTACATTTGATTGAATCCAATGGGATAATAGTTGGATCAGATGTCAATTTAAGATTAGGGCTAATTGAGAAAGTAGGGAGGTGGGTAGATATTTAAGGATTGGATTGAGCATGAGTGGGCCATTTTTATTAAAATATATATATAAACAAAGGTAGATATTAAGTGGGCAATGTGGAGAATTTGTCTATCTTGAAACCATTCGAATAAATGTCGCCAAAGATTCTTGTTTGATTTTCTCTCTTTTGTTTACTTTTAGAAGGAAGAAAAATAATCTTATCAGGTTTGCCTCCCTTGATACCACCACCACTTACAAAGTCAAGGTACATGGTCCCCACTTTCCACTGCCTTCCAACTTGATATGATAGAATAACATTCACCATATGCTTTCGTTTGAACTTTATAAGGTCCAGTTGACTTGAATTACAATCATTCAAGTTTCATTGAAAGAAAGATACGATCCCAGTCTCCCCCCTTATTGCTCCTCTTTCTCGTGATCATGACCGTTCATCTACCAGTTTCCCACTGTGAATGTGCAACAATTTCTCTCACCCACAGCTAGGTTTTTTTTTTTTTTTTTTTTGGGGTAAAGCTCCATCCTAGAGTTACCTGTAAAGTGGGGGTGAGATTTGATAAGAATTAATCTCACAATCAACCTATATTATTAGGCTAATCATTTTCCTCAAAACTTTCTGCAAGACACCCTCACTGGGCCATGGTGGCCCTACTTATATAATATCCTTTCTTCTTCCATGGCTAGCCCATTATTTTTTATTGCCCTTGGTGCAATTTGAGGTCATCATCAACCCCACTGGAGAAGTGAAGAGTTTTGGTAGGACCTAAAATCCCCAACTTTGCGATCCAAAGTACTGATACTGATAGCTCCATTTGGATGGATATTTTAAGGCCCGCTTGGGTGATCCGAAGCACTGATAATTATCTCTCTAATGGATGGCTTATTCGCTTAATTTCAAGATATAACTGAAAATTCAATTCCTTCAAATCCACAGTTCCAAGCCATTATTTCTGAGTTACAAAGGAACCAAATCTTCACATTTTCTGAGATGTAAATTTTTATTGAGTCATTTCCATGTAGATGTTTCAAAAACCGTGTTTGCAACAATCTCCACGCTACCAAACAGGCAGGCCATTATTAAAGAAGAGATGGACAAAGTTGAGTCACTGAACAGTTGAACGGTTGGGATTAGATGCTGAGAAATATATGATTTTTTTTTCTTTCTGTGCATGAGACCATCTACATCAGGGATTATCATCTTTGCAAAACGAACTGTTGGCCCCAATTACCCATACTGAATACTAAAGAATTTGTATTACCCATTATTGGAGCTCCTACTCAATTTCTAGGAACTCACAGTACTCCCCACAAACTCACAAGAAAGAGGGTACTAAATATAAAACAGGCACTAATGTAGTGAAGGTTCAAGGGTAGAGATCTGAAGAGAACAGGAATTCTGGTGTTTTTTAAGTTCTCCTCCTTTGATGCTTCATTGCTTCACTTAACCCTTACTATGCACAGTTGATAATTATTTCATAATCAATACTGTAGAAACAGGTACTAATACTGTAGAGTTGCTACTTGCTCTCCCTGCACTCATGTAAGAAAGCAATATCACCCACCTGACCTATTACACGATGTGTATTCTATGACTAGTCATATGATCAAAGTCCAAATTGTTTTAAACTACATCCACCCATATGCATGCCGGACCATAGATGGTTAGATATAAATGAAACAATGTTAGTTTGATTGAATCACATATATATCGGATCAAATCATAGAATAGTTGGTGACCATGCTTAACTACACACAACCCATACAAAGTTATTATTCAAACTGTCAATCATGGTTATCGGGGCCAAAGTGGGCACTCAAGTTGGGATATGATTAGACAAAGTGGGGTCAAACAAGGTGGGTTGCATTACAATTGTAGTCCTGCAGGTTGGACTTACGGTGATCTGCTTCTTGTCTCTGTTGATAAATTTCAAACAAATCATGCTAGATAAATTTCAAACAAATCATGCATATGTAGCGCCAATTTAGTCCACTTCCACTCCTCATCCAAGGTAATCTGGCTTTCCTCAATTCTAGCCCCACAAAAAAGGTATTCTAGTTCTAGTAGAGAGAGAGAGCTCATTTGCAGACATTAGAAATAGAAAACACCCCACAAACCAAAAAACCTGCCTAAATACCAGGAACAGCTGTTCCAACTTCCACCAGTAGATAAGCAATGATGCCCACAGGAATGACAATCTTGGTTAATGTGAGCACGAGGAGGAAGAAAGAAAACACAAGAAATTCTTTTTTATCACATCTTGCACCATGTAAATCTGGTTCAGATAGGCTTAGAAACCAAATAAAGAAATAAATAAGCAGGTATATCCAACAAGAAACAAGAAGCATCTACATGGGTATCTATGGAGGAGGAGAAATCAAAGATGAGCAATTCGATTATCACAAACATAAGCACATATGATGAGGCTTTTCTCCCAAAGTACAAAAAACAAAGAATTATTTCTACTGCTGCACAAACAAATCCCCATTTTCTGTACATTGATCAATGTCTCCTTTGATCCTTTGGATCAAAACAATTAGACAAAAGCTCAAGGAGAACTCCACAAATCATAACAAAAAAAAAAGGATAAGAAAATAAACAAAACACCAAAAACTGTAGAGGATTTTAGTTTAGTTTATGCAACTCAAAAGCACAAGCCACAAACCCCATCAATTGCTAAAAAAAAAAAAAAAAAAAAAAAAAACCCAGTAAATTACAGTGCTGATAGAGAGAGAGAGAGAGGTTTCTTACTTTCTTCTCCTCTCTACTGAGAACTTGTTTGGGGGTCATCTCCACTGTCAGCACCTTGGTGATGATGAACTTGGTTGTGATCCAACGGCTGATTTTGCTCGGAATTGACATTCAAACCTCCTCGACGGAAGGTGTTGAGAGCTGCCAACATACCCAAATTAGCATCCGAGATCCCCAGACCCAGATGTTGCTGTGGGGTGGCCTGAAACTCGATCCTCGGCATGAAGTGGAGGGGCGCCTGGCTGGCGGCCTGAATCGACGTTTGAAACTGCCCCGCCGCTGGGAACGTCCAGATGGACGGCTCAGATGGGCCGGCTGCAGCGGCCATGGTGGGGCCGGTGGAGGCGGTAGTGACTGGAAGCATCCAGAAGGCGCCTCCTCCGGCACTGGTTGGGGCAGGCGAGGCGACGGCCCACATCGCAGCGGCGGCAGGGAGGACGTTGGGCGGCCGGAGGGGGCCGGGATCTTGGTGCTGCGGTGCAATTGGAGGTGGGTGGTGGCGGATTTCGCTGCAGAGCTGCCATCTTCTTCTCTGAGGTTCTGGTCGGAGGAGAGATGGAGGAGATTTTGCGGATGGTGAGAGAACCCCAGATGGGAGATGGCAGAGTGGAAGGAGTGGGGGGCGGATTTGGAGAGGGAGGAGGCGGAGGAGCGGAGTGAGACATTGAGGGAGGTGAAGTTGGCGGGGATAGTGCCGGTTCCAGTGGCGGCGATGATTGCGTGCTCGGACTGCTGGAGGAGCCACTCGATGGTCTCGCCGTCGGTCTTGTGGCCGAGCTCGCGGGTCAGCTGGAAGACGCGAGCGGCGCACGTGGCCGGCATACGGATGCGCCGCCCCCGTCCGTCCACCTTGGTGTGGCGGTCCTTGGAGGAGCGCTTGGTGGCGACGGCCAGCTGCTGCTGCTTCCGGTCGTTGGATCTGGTAGTGATTGCCAGGCCGGCATCGAGTGTTGATGGCCCACCTGATGATGATGATGATGGAGGCCCACCTGTTCCTCCTCTTTGTACTACTACTAGTTGCTGTTGTTGTTGTGTTGTTGTTCTGAAGAAGAAGTAGAATTAAGCTTTTCACTTCCAATTCCTCTTCCATGGTCTGCTTGTTGTTCCATCTTTCTTAAAAACACTTCTTCTCTCCCTTTCTTTTCTTCATGACCCCATCTCTAAACACTTCTCTCCCTTTCTGTTCTTCAGGACCCCATCTCTCCCTCTCTCAAGTCTCAACCACAGCAACTACAAAACAATAAGAAAGAAATGATGTTGGTAATTTGTATGGTGCCTGCACACGTGTGGAGTGGGTGGTTATTACTTTCTATATATATCTCTCTATAGTCACTCGTCAGGCATGATTCTGGGGTTGATTGAATGGACCGTGGAGTGTGTGGAGAAAAGAGAAGGGTAATAATAAGGTGGGGGTGGAGAAGAGGAGATCAGTGCAGACAGAGAGAGAGAGGGAAGGGTGTAATAATAGGTATTATTTTCCGTTTGTTGGGGTTGTGTCTGGAAGGTGGCACTGGCAGGACCCCCGCTCGTGGGGAGTTGGATGGAATGTAAGGGGTCTTTTTATGGGTGTACTTAACACAGTAAAAATCATTAACGTTGGAAAAAAAGTAATAGAGTCTCAAGATGGATGAAATACTGGTCCAAGTACTATTGCCAGTTTTATTCTGAATCTAGGTTAAACAGTGTGAATGTATCCTAATAATTTAAGATGCATGTGAGTTGGATCCAGGGTTTTTAAACTAAGAGATCCTAATATCCAATGTCATAATCTTAATATATTTCTATATTACATTGGTAATTTCATCTTATGGATTTCTATCATAGTTCCTATGGCACGCAGAAGTCGAATCTCATTGTGAGACTCATTTGGATGCAAGTCAATTGAAGGAGGACAGTGTAATAAAAAAGGGCTTTATAATTGATTAGATTTTAGGCGCAAAACTATCCCTAACAAAATGTTGCAATCATTCATTTATGAGCATCAAATTTTGACAATCCATTCAGCTTGATGGTAAGGCATTTCCCTCTCCATAGTGGATGAGATTTTACTGGAGCCAAAGAAAGAAGGGCCTCAAAGTTAACTAGTTTTCTCTTGTGAATGAAATCAATCTAACAGTAACTATGATTTACATAAGTTTCAAGTTAAGGTGGCTGTCGATTTATAGGAAATTAGTACCTACGAAGGGGCTTGGATGGATCAAAGATGAGCACCACAACGTGCCACAATTGTTACTTGTCATACGAGCCATGGTGTGCTACAATTGCGCACAATGGATCGAACTCAAATCACACCCTTTTTCATCCCTATTTAGCAAGATTCATGTAAATATGTAAATGAGTCAAGTTACTCCCATATTCTATTGAATGGATCTCACCAAAATGCAGGTTCTTTAAATTAGATGAATAGCACCTAGTGATTCTCAATCCCAGACCTAAGGAAGTACACTTGGTCGAGTTTAGACCTGAAAAAAAAAAAAAAAACTTATCCACTAAATTCAAATTATAATTTTAAATATTGGGCTCATGGTCTGATTCTCAAGTTTGAACTTGTATCAATCTAAATTTATAAGGTCCTATTTGACAAGTTTGATATATTTGAAATTGAGATGATTCAACTTTAGATCTATTTGAAATTGAGCAAATTCAAGTATACCCTTTACAAATAGATTATTTAGTATGTTTTATATAATTAGAAAAAAAATAAATTGATTATATAGTAAAAATAATATAGGCAAACTAATCGCGTTGTCATTATACACAAACTTGTTATATAGCAAGAGTTATATATTGCAACTTGTAAAAAAAAAAGTTATTATTCGTTAGATATTCATGTTTACTTGAAAAAGTTTTTTCTTTTTTTTTGATAATTTAAAAAAAAGTCTTAAATTTGATTCAATCAGACATTCCCGTGAGCTTCCTAAAATACTAGAAGGTCCATGAGCCGACCATCTATCTAAAAAGTTTTAGGCCAAATAGACCCAATGGGTGCATAAATTTTAAATTGTCTTGAGCTACAGTGTTAGAAGCATATGTTTTTATCTAAATTTCTACCCAAAAAACATCTTCTTTTCGGTTGATATACCTTTTTCCTTACTCATGTCAACTTCTTCGACTCCTTGGATTCTTCTTCCCTAGTCCCTACCCATTGATTGACATCTTTGGGTTCTGGTGTGGGTGTGGTGAGTGAGTCACATCTGGGCTCTTTACTTAAAAGGTGTTTCAAAGATAGCACTGAAATAAATTTCACTTCAGTAGTCCTGCGGACCTGTAAAATTAAGCCTAGTCATTTATACCTTATACTGTTTGACAGGAAATGGTACGGTAGATATACACAATCACGCAAGCAAACTACCATACCCATGTCAATGGCATGCTGACTAAATGTATACAGTACGTGACTTGAAAAGGTCTCCATGCAAATATGGTGGGGATAGCTTTGTATGGATTTTTGTCCACTGGGGTCGATGTGATTCAGTAAAAAAGCTTGGATCCTCTAATGCAGCTTTTCAAATAGGTTTCAAACGAGGGTTTTTTCTCTCTCTCTCTCTCTCTCTCTCTCTCTCTTTCTAAGTGGTCCTACAATAAACAAGAGGTTTTATTGAACATTTTTAGGTGTTCAATAGGGCGTTAATAGACAATCAACCTGTTAAGCTTTTTTATTAGATATGTACGGGAAAAGACAGGATCTGGATTCTGGACCACTCAATTTGCAAATCGTGTTTGTTTCGTGTTAATCATCCTCATTCAGGATGAGTAGATTGAGATAATCCATAATTATGGATCACTCAGATGAATACGAAATATTCTTTTCAATCTTGCAAAAGAAGAGTAAGAGTTTAATGTAATCTTTTGCCTGATTTCAATGCAATCTAATATATTTTGCCATTGATATATATATATATATATGATGGGTTCCGATCTCAAGTTTGATTAATTTACAATTTCGTTATTAAATTATAAAAATTCGCCTTGAGTAGAACTGTAGGAAACATGAAGCCCATTACAGATCAATGAGATAAAACTATAGCGGCCAAGATCTTGGTAAAAATGCAAAAGGACCAAACTCTCTGAGCCTATTTAATTATGTACTCAGTCACGTACTATTATAATTTTCATTTTTAAAGAAGTACCCACACACCCAAGTTTCTCACCATCAGCGGTGTAACAGGAATTGATCTCTAATTGCTTGTTGAAAGGAGTTTTTTTTTTTTTCCTGCGGTAAAAACTATCATATTAGCTTCTAAACAAACCTTCCTAAGATATATTAGTGACAATTTGATCTCTTGCGCGGTTTCTTCATGCCGCTAAAGGTCATGCTGTCAGCCACTATTAATCATATTTTTGTCACATGGACCATCCCAAATGTAGACCTACCTTTGATTCTCACATGCTACAGTAGAAGTGCGTTTCAAATGCAGTGCACAATCACACCGCGCAGATGAATATTTTTCTTACATGGTTAAACCCAAAGTTAGATTTTTTTTTTACTAGATCTCGGATTTCACAATGTGGTATGACGTTATATGATGCATTTGTAAGAAAGGGTGCATATAGTCGTATAGATATGAGTAACTTCCATAGTTCCATCATACCCTCGAGGAGAGTTATATAAACTCTACCACCAATCTTTCTCTCTCCCTGATAAATGGTCTAAGCACGACCACTCATCCCTGTTTCTGGCTGTACGTAGTGGATATAGACAGGCCATTCTATTCTACAATAGAGGACAAGAAGCTGTAAAAAAAATAAGACCTTTCTAATGCTCCATAGTTGCCCTCTTTTTCTTCTTTCCAGTCTAAAGCCAGACAATCCTTCACTTCTTTCCTTAATAGATGGAATCCCACCCACAAACACATTTCATATGAAACAACCATGACAACAACCCAACACTGTGCCCTCATTTAGTCATTTTCTCCCACTTCAGCTCCTCCTCCTCCTTTTTACCTCCTTCCAATGATAATAGAGAACCCTAGAGTCCTCACCCAGAAAGGTGGAGAAAATAAATTCCAATGTAATTGCATCTGACTGAGTTCTCACCGTCCGTCCTCATGCACCCATTCCATGCATGCAGTTCAATGGTTCCTTGATATTTTGATGGTTAATGTCAAGTCTGGTTCTTCTGATCAGGGCAAGACTCAGAGAATTATCTGAGCTAATTGCTAAATATCCATTATTCCAGTCTATATATGAAGTATAGACCACTCAAAATCACTGTCCAAGGGGTCTTATGTCTTTAGTTTAAGAAAGAAAATAGAAGGAGTCCGATCACAATTTTAGATGTGACTGATTTCACTGTGAATATGATTTTGCTTAGAGATAGAATTATGGTGGAATAATATGCTTCGAGGTAATATGAATTCCAAGGGCAGACCAAAGAAGTTTTCCTGAGTGGTACTAAAATGAGCTTCCAAGGAGATCATCAGAGGTGAGGAGTGAAGGTATAAGGTGTAAATGTAGATGGAACCTTTAATTTTTTTAAAATTATATTTTAAAGAGTCATCTATGATTACATATTATTTTTGTATTTCCCCTCAATCCTTTTCTTTGTGAGAGTATTTGATAGTGGTTCATGGATCTTCACCTTTGCCCTTCTTATTTAAACCCTTTTTTAATACATTTCTTGAGATTTTTAGAAATTCAATACCATCCAAGCAAATGTGCCTAGTGATTTAGATTTTGCCACATGCCAAAGTAATAGCAATGAGTGGAAGGAATTCTAAGTTATGTCTTGGAAAGAGACAAATTAATGGATTTAAAGTTGATGGGAATTTATTTTTCCATACCGGAGGATTCTACTGTTCAATCGTTCACAATGGGGCTCACCCAGACGATCGGTTTTGGTCATCATCACTGAAAATTGGGTGAGTGAATGTACCACAGCCAAGCATTCCTGAAAAAAGAGAAAAAAGTAACCACCCTGTTCAAGAGTAATGTGGTTTTCATGGTGTTTTGTACTGGAGCAGATCAGCCAGGCAGACAGGGCAGGTGAGAGTCAGATAAGCATCTAATGCCATGGGAGGAGGAGAAAGAGAGAGAAAGAGGACAGCTCATCCCAACATCACACCACATCAATCAAGGCTAAGGCCAAGTGCCAGTCAACTCCAAGCTACCACTTTCTCCTAAATTATTTCAGCAGATGATATGGGATGAGATGAGAGGAAATGAAATCCTCACACAACTTTATCTTCCAATAATGCAATTAAAAAAACAATAAAGGCAAGGGAAAGCTACAGTTAGGTGATTTGATCAATGGGATTATTCTTGCACATGTGTAGGCATTAGAAAGATCCATCCATTCACTTAGTGGGTCCAGCAAGAATCAGTTATACTTCTTAGAAATTGATTGTTGGTGGGTCCCTTATGGGCCTATCGGATAAAAAGAGTTGTGGGGGAGGCATCTGGACACTATGCGTTTCTTTTCTTCTCATACTATAAATCCATGTTCAGGACCTTAGCCTTCCACCCTGGATGGGCTTATGAGATGCTCAGAAAATCCAACCCCCACTCAAAGATACTGATTCCTATGGATTCTCTTTGTCCTACGATTGCTATCAAGAAAATAACACACCACCACAATATACTGTAGTCAGTATAGAACTGAACATACGGCCTGACAATAGCGTCTGCATGATGCATCGATGCTCATGTGAGAAAGCAATATGGGCACATTCATCAGGTATCATTAGCAAGGTTCAGGGGAATCGACCTTAATGGGGGAAATCGAAATTCTACTTTATAAGAGAATTCATAAAACTACATTGAGAGAATTTCACTCTAGGCCGGATTTTCATTCGGTGATGGAGAGTAATCTTACATTCTTACCCCTCATATGAAAAATCAAAATCCTCTTTATCAACAAAAATTGGATCATTTTTGTTTTTCTATTTTATAAGAAAAATTCGTTGCACCAATAGCCAGAAAAGGGGTTACATATAAAATCAAAGCATCGTCGGACAAACATACCCATATGTTAATTGAAGGGTGAAGGAGATGGAGCTTGACTTTTCTATAATTTGAATTACTTAGGTGCTGGCTGAATGTTTATTTCTTTATCTCCCTTTATTCAGTTTTTATTGAAAGAGAGGTTATTTGATAATCATTTTTTTTCATATTTGCCTTTGATTTTTTTATTTTTAAACACCTACAAAAATATAAAGTTTTGAAACTCCTAAGAATTTAATTATAGGAAACAAATAGGCCCTAAATGACGCATCAAATGAAAGTTTTTAAAAACTAAATGAATTCATATATTTTTTGCTGAAATGAATTCATATATTTAGGTAATGATTTCCATTTGGATTTTCTCTCTGAAAGTTAGATTAAAGTCTCTATTAAGGAAAAACATCCACAGTTTAAAATGAGAGCTACCCACTACTACAAGTACTCCATACTTTGGTCCTCTCTTTTTGCTAAAAAGGATCCTAACTTTTCACCGAAGGCATACTCGGATGGCTCAAAGGACGTCGGAAGAAGCATACTCACGCGTGAAACATACGCAGGCCGAGTAATGGTGGATCGAAATTTTTATTTGGGTGGTGTGGAGAATGATTAAGTTAAGAAGTTTAATAATAAAATAAAAACTTTTAAGGTGTTAGTTAAAAAAAATCTCGAATCTCGCAGATACGGTTGCACCTACTCGTAACATATAGGTCCGTCACTGGACCAAGGATGACCGTAGGTTGATAGATTAACCTAATTTATGAATAGAAAAAGCTAATTAACATTCTCTTTCATGTAGGGCGAAAATTAGTAGAGCACCTACCTTATTCTTGATCTTTTGAACCAAGCATGACTTGCCTCGTCTCTGCCGGATATCTTCTTTTCTTTTTTTTTGGGTAAATGGCTGGATGGGGGCAATAGAACCCACCCAACACGTTTGGGAATCGGAATCCCATCGATATCAATTGCGTCACCACGCCATACAAAAACAATATACACTAACAAGTGGGTCCCTAGCTGCCAATGGGGGAATTCCTGGAAAGACCTAGTACAATTTTTTAGTGGTCAGTCGTGACTCCTGATTCCTGAATGTATCAATTTTCTAAGTGGGGGGGGGCCCACTCCATACAACACTCTCGGGTGCCGTGGAATGGCTCATTGGCTCCTGCTTCCTGCCTCCTGGAGTGTCTTTAGATTCAAACAATGGATCCCATAATAAGAGATTGTAGGGGGTATGGTTATGAATAATTATAGTATTAAATATTAGCATTATTTTACAGTCAGTCTCCACACAATGTAAAAGTTACTGGTGATACATGACTCTTTTGTGCCCTTTTTCCCATTCAATCCAATCCCCTCAAAAACAACCTAAACATATTGAAGTCCCCACTTTCATTTCATTCAACACCTACCCCACCATTTAAGCTTTATTACAAACTTCCCCTTTCCTTCCTTAATAGTCAGGGGGGCAGTGCCTTGCCAGTTGCCATAGATGACTGCCTTGCCTTTTTATAGCACGTCTACAGTTCTACTGTACAAATGCAATAGACCAAAAACGAAAGAAAGAAAAACTGCCGGGGGGTTTGCATGCAGGTGGTTGTAGATGGATTTTTTATTTGGGTAAATTAGGAACAGATCCCTCATTATTGGGCTATAAAGTCTCTAGGACATAGCATTATTGTTTAAGGCTTAGAGTCCCTTGCGCATGGAATTAATTCAGGCGGTGGTCCCTAAGCATGTGACATCATATTTTTTATGACATATTTGCCCTTCTAACCATTTAAATGGGTGTGTGGTCCCTAAGCATATGACATCAGATTTTTTATGACTTATTTGCCCTTCTAACTATTTAAATGGGTATGTGGTCCCTAAGCATGTGACATCACTGTCTTTCACAGATTATTTTTACAAGGTCCTTACCACCTGTAACGGGTTGGGTCTTGGACCATGGCAAGTGAACTATTTCATAATCCTCATGGCTAGTCCTATAACAGCCTTGAGGAAAGTCTCTCTTTCTCGATATTGGAATAGCACATTGATAGAAGACACTGTTTTAATAGAAATGAAGAGCTAAAGAATAAAACTTAAAAAATTACTTGAACAATAGATTGCATAAGTCACATGGGGTAGGTTGCTAGATTCAGATAAATTTTTATCAAAGTTAGATAAATTTAAACTAAATCTAATCAAACAAAACCAAATCTAGTTAGATAATCTCATATCGAAGTGACATAACTTGTTTTCAAATTGGTTGTGATATCAAACACAGATAAATTCATATAAACTCAAATAAACTCATGCCAAAGTCAAATAAGTTCAAATCAAAGTTAGATAAATTCGCAGGAAACTCAGATAAATTCACTTAATTCGTATCAAACTCAGATAAATTCAAAGCAAACACAAATAAATTTATATCAAACTTAGATAAATTTATACCAAACATAGATAACATCATGCCAAAGTCATATAACACTTTAAAACTTAGATAAATTCATAGCAAACTCATTTAACAACTCATAAAAACTCATGCCAAAGTTAAATAAGTTCACATCAAAGTTAGATAATTTCACGGCAAACTCAGATAAATTCACTTTAATTCATATCAAACTCAGATTAATTCAAAACAAATACAAATAAATTCATATCAAACTTAGATAAATTCGTACCAAATACAGATAACATCATGCCAAAGTCATATAACATCATGCCAAAGTCATATAACACATACAAAACTTAGAAAAATTCACAGCAAAATAAAAAAAACTCATGTCATAATCAAATAAGTTCACATCAAAGTTAGATAAATTCACAACAAACTCAGATAAACTCACTTAATTCGTATTAACTCAGATTAATTCAAAGCAAACACAAATAAATTCATATCAAATTTAGATAAATTCATACAAAACACAGATAACATCATGCCAAAGTCAAATAACATTATGCCAAAGTCAGATAACACATACATCAAAGTTAGATAAATTCACAGCAAACTCAGATATATTCACTTAATTCGTATCAAACTCATATTAATTCAAAGCGAACACAAATAAATTCATATCAAACTTAGATAAATTCATACCAAACACAGATAACATCATGCAAAAAGTCAAATAACATTATGCCAAAGTCAGATAACACATACAAAACTCAGATAACACATACATCAAAGTTATATAAAGTCACAGCAAACTCAGATAAATTCACTTAATTCGTATCAAACTAAGATTAATTCAAAGCAAATACAAATAAGTTCATATCAAACTTAGATAAATTCATATCAAACACAGATAACATCATGTCAAAGTCAAATAACATTATGCCAAAGTCAGATAACACATACAGAACTTAGATAAATTCACAGCAAACTCAAAAAAACTCATTTAAAACCAAGTTGAATACATTTTAAAGTCAAATAAAATCTTGTGAAATTCAGTTAATTTCATACCAAACTCATTATTTCATAAGAAACTCAGATCAACTTAATAAAAACTCAGAGAAAATCGTTTCAAAGTCACATAAATTCATTTGAAACCTTGTTTAATTAATAACAAACGTAATTAAATTGAAATCAAACTCAGAAAAATAATGTAATATACAGATAAATTCATTTAAAGTCCTATTTAATTGATCATAGACTAAGATAACTTTATATAAAGCTTAGATAAATACATGTCATAGTCAAATAATTTCATATCAAGCTCAGATAAATTCAAACCAAAACTTAGATAAACTTATGTCAAACTCAATTAAGTTTAAGTCAAGATGATTTGATTGTTTGAGGTCACTGATGAGTTGATCTTGATTCTTTCTGCAGTTTCCTTCATCTTTGATTTCAGAATCTTTATTTTGCTTAAATTTCGGAGTGTATGACGGAATATTTTGAAGCAATGCATGTTTGGTGACGTATAGAGTATATAAAGAGAGGGCATTTGTGTCTTTTTGACTCGTTAAATGTTAAAAGGGGACCGCTGCCTTTATGAAAAAATGACCCGGACCACAGGGTATAAAAGGTACTGTTGAGGGACCTTTCACCAAATGCCCCTTTTTATTTTGCTTGCTAAATTTTGGATATTTGCCCACAGGTACTGATTTAGTTTTTATAGACTAAAATGCTCTTAATTGTATAATATCGCATAAAAATTATAAACAGTACCATATGGGAGGGATATGTTCCTTTTTTAAAATAAACAAAAGAAAGACTTTTGTGCGATATCACATAAATAAATTTTTTTAAAAAAAACCCCATAAATATGGGCATTTTTGTCATTTTTCCTAATGTGGAGAATGTGTTGAAAAATATCTCAACTTTCGTCACTTTAAAGGGTGTTAGGGATGGCCCACGATCTGCAAATCGGGCCCATTAATGAAATCGAGCATTGAAATGAGATGGCGTTTATAGTACAGTAAAAGCAAAATCGAGTACATTAGCACCGGCCTAGAAACTAGAAAGTAGCAGGGCCAGGCTTACTAGTGCTGGGGACCGCTCATGAGGTAGGCCCATCTTGGATTAGACCTTGTCAGCCTTTTTTTAGCTGAAGATTGACCCAAACTGTGGATACCAACTTGTTTAAAGCTTTCTAAGCCATTATATGGTTTTTATGCATTCATTCAGTCGATTGAAAGAATAGTCACGATCAGTTTAGGCAGTAAAAAAAAAAAAAAAGGCTGACCATGTCCCCATGTTTGGTTCTTAACAACAAAATGTCCTAGTTTTGTTTTTTTCTGCATGGTGGGGCCCAACTCTTGAATTGAAGAGCAACAACAATGACCAACATAGGCCACTGACATTTTGCCCCCATTGCGATGTGCAGTTGCTGCATGTGAGTTGGGGCTCATGACTGATAGTTAACAAACAAAAAGAAAAAGGAACATGGTCAAGTTTGGCCTATCCATGGTGGGGCCTGCAGTTTGAATTATTTTTTCACTTTTGTTGTCCATACAAAGTCTTGATAGCATATCAAGAAAAAAGTTGTTGGTGACGAAATGATGACTCTTACATGGCCCACTAGGGGTCCAACGGAAGGCTAAAACTTTGCAAGTAGTAGCCAAAAGAAATTGGATTGTAAAATTAATGAGCAGAAGGCCTAAATATCAGTCTCAATGTCCATCTTACCTCTCAGCTCATTGTTTTCTATTCATATCCAATTTTTCATTAGGCAATCAAAAGCATTATATAATTGTTAGCAAAATTTATGGTCTATATGATACATAACAATATGGTCTAACATTAATCAAAACCAAACATCATGTGGATTTCACCTTCAATTTTCCATGTTTCTCATATTCGGTTTTGATAGAAAGGTCCTAGCCATTCAAATAGTGCCCACTAGCCATCCGTATAATTGAAATCTTCTGAAGATTTTCCTGTTGCTTCTCTATTGTGGTATTCCTTTCAGGTTTGATTCATCGAAAATTCTGGCCTTTATTTCTCTTTATTGTGAAATTCTATATTCCTGATAAATTTGCATCATGTCCGGTCACTAAAACAAATCAACTGTAACGGATGTCTTAGAATAGACCTTCTTGACATGCTGCACCCAAATGAAAATCCCTTAAATAAGATCTTAAAAGATTTGATTTTATTATTTAAGTTCTTTACTCAACCATATACAGCACCATCCAAACGAAAATCCCAGTTTCGCTATTGCCAGTATAATATAATTTCTCAAGAGTATAAATGGCAAGCCTAATCAAAATGGAGAAGTGAATTTGTGCTGCCCTCAGTAACACCGCTGCTAGCCATTTGATGTAACCTAATATGGGATTATGGGACCCACCTTTTCTTGAACGAGCCCACTCATTAAACAAATTAACTGCGTAGGAACTGGCTAAATTTCATTCCAACTAGAGTTTTACACTCGGATGGATGGAATGTGTAGAAAAACATTAACACGTGATGGGTCTATGGGTGCATATCACTTTGTTTTGACTAGTTTCTGTTGACAAAGACTACTGAATAACCTCCACAGAACATTCAAAAACATAATCAGCAAGCTGAAGGTGTCCCATGCTTCACTTTTTTTCTTATACAATTAAATTGAAAGAGAGAGGTTTCTGTAGAAAATCATGAGTCATGCTTGATTGATTCCAATCTTGACAAAAAGTTCTATTCAAAATTCAAAATAACGAAATCAGATATGATGAAATTGGCACATACCCGAAACTTCTGAGAAAAAAACATGCCGGAACCTGAATGGATGTTTCATATAAAGTTATGAAAACAATTAAGCCTACAATTCTGATGGGCTATCTGCATCTGATGAAAACAAAACGAGTCCAACTCCAATGCCAATCTTTGTTTATTTATCCCGCTCCCAAATGATGCCGCCATCCTCTGCAATGCAATGCAAGTGATCATAAAACTCTGTTCAGATTGCAACTCTAACATATAAAAGCAACGAAGAATTAATTACTGCTATGTGAAAAATGGGATAAGGTTATAATTGGCTTTTATCGCAAAAAAAAGAAAGAAGAAGGTTATAATTGGCTTTTCTCTTGATTAACTTATTTTAATTATTGGTCATGGGTAAATCTTGTTGTGACAGTGATAATATGCAGCACACCTTGAATTTTTTTGTTTATCCAAATTTCCACCAACATCCCTGCACCAACTCCAGCAGCACAAATTGCCCCATAAAAAGCTATGGCAGAAGGTAGAGATCGTCGTGGGAGAAAATAGTACTCTGGAATTTGCCTGATCCTTCTTGGAAGACGCTTTTTAACAACTGGCTCACCAGACCTACTAGGAACCTCACCAGCAACAGTTTTCCAGTCCATTCCTTTCAGCGGGTCTTCAGAGCCATTGGTTCCCATGATACTAGAAACCTGTCTGCCTAGAACGCTATCTGAATGCAGCTGCAACAATAAATTAACAAATTCACTAAAGGCATATAGTTTATACGAAACCAAAAGAATACAGATTAAAAAAATATACAGATATATTTACAATTTATATTATCAAATGTTGAAATGCATATTCTTCACATTCCATGATCAACTCTGAGAGTTAAACCTTCAGGCAGGGTCACTGACAAAGTTGGGCTCGTGACAGATTTAAATCACATTGTATAGTGAGCATCAAGCAATACATCATAACTAAGACATAGTGGAGTTGCATGCCACTCAAGTGTGTTACATCACTAATGAGGCTGTATTTTATGTATATCATTAGACTTGCACCAACCCTTGTAAGATCATGGAAAACAAGTTCACCAATCTTTGGATCATTCTGCTGATTGGCCACTGAGTGCCTATTTGGCATCATTCATGTGCTGAAAAGATTTCTATCCTGGGAATGAATTGTGCTGAAAATGGGCTGTGCAGAACGTGTTTGGCAACATTCTGTCAGTATTGTTGTGTTGAGAATGGCTGTGAAGACTTCGACACCATTCTGTCAGTATCATTCCAAGGAGCAGAATCAACATAATCATGTTATAGTGTTCAGTTAAATACAAATCAAAGCCTACTCATTGTAGGAATAGCATCTTCAAAATCATACCTACAATGAGCATAGCTTCAAATTATGGTTGTGGGCCCAGATGCTTATACACACTAATAGTTTGATGCTTCTATATCCAAACAAGTCTACACATGCTTTCTCATTTGTTGCCAATTGGAAATTCTAAATGCATATCAAACACCGTCAGCATCCTCAACAATTAGACCTTTAGTTTGGACTCTCTCAACATTAATTATACATATGTACAAACTTACAGAAATGGCAACCTATCCACAACTCTCAGGTTGTTCTCTATATTTTCACAAAAGGGCATGGGCTAACTGCTAAAAAGTGGAGCAAGTGGCTGCCTCAAAACATTTGGCCTGAATTCTGTATTTCTCTTGCTCAAAATTGTTGTTACCATCCAAATTGGACAATAGATCTGGCAAGTGGCAACTATGAAAATACAGAGTCTTTTGGGCAACGGCTCATCTGAAGGTGGGTCATTAATTGGCCAGTATAGATTCAATGCCAAAGTACACAATCAAGGATTTATAGGCTGATACAGTTTCCAAAATGGTATACATGAGTATGAAAATACAGTCTCTTTTTGGCAACGGCAGATCTGAAGGTGACCCATTAATTTGCCAGCATAGACTCAACGTCAAAGTATATAATCAAGGATTTATAGGCTGATACAATTCACAAAATGGCGTATATCGCCAAACTCTACCAGTGAAGGACTTTATATTAAGGCACTGCCTTCCCTAGGTTAGTCACTGAGAACAATGTTAATCTGAAGTTCTATGATGCAAACTTCAAAACATGAGTTCCTCAATGCACCTCCCATAACAATGGAAAAACGAACTCCTGTATGAGGAAGCCCCTCACTAACATAGTCATCACCCTAAACATTATCTTGTCTATCAGGGATCTGCTTGGTAAGCTCTACTTTTTCAGCAAAGTAAAATTCACTATAAAAGTTAGCCAGAAAAATAGCCAAATGCCTAACTGATGAAATACAACCCTCATTAAACACAATTTTCGCATGTGATGGAGTAGCATTGCATGGAGCAACCAAACCTGACTCATAAATCACAAAAATTTCTTCACATTAAAACACAATGCATGGAGCAGCAAAAATCTCCTCTTTCATGCCAAGGAGGTCAACTATAGAATCGTCTCACTTATGCAATTAACTAAAAAAATACCAAGAGCAGAGGAAAAATCTTCATATGGTCTTCATTGATTGAGAGAAAGCCTAAAGCAGGGTACACAGAGATTTGATTTTCTAGATTTTAGATAAATGAGTGTCCCAAGAGGTTATATTGATATCATTAAAGACATCTATGGGGGAGGGGTAACGAATGTAAAAACTTCTTGCAACAAGTGAGTATCCAACAACCACACGTCACGTTTGCATCAAGGGTCAGCTTTAAGCTCTTACTGTTTGCACTGCTTATGGATGAGTTAACTGCTCATATTCAAGATGTACCTTGGTGTATGTTGTTTGCAGATATGATAAAATATTGGTGGATGAATCGAAAGAAAACGTGAACATGAAACTTGAGTGATAGTGAATCCAAAGGCTTTAAAGTAAGTCATACAAAGAAAGAAAATATGAATTGCAACTTCAGTGGGGATGTATAAAGAGCTAGACTCCTATGAGACTTAAAGCTCAAGAGATACACAAGGAGTTTCATTCCAATACTTCAACTCGATAATTAGAAAGGATGAAGAAATTGTGGAAGATGTTGAGTATAGGATAAGAGCGGGATGGTTGAAGTGGAGATTTGCTTCTGAAATGCTTTGTGATTAGCGCATACTAGTAAGATTCAAGGAAAATTTTCTACAGGACAATGATTACACTAGCTATGATCTATAGAGCAGAATGTTGACAAGTCAGGAAACAACATGTGCACAAAATGTGTGTAGCAGAGATGAGAATATTTAGATGGATGTATGGTAAAACTAGGAAATATAAACTAAAAAATGAGGCACTTTCAAGAGCATTTAGGGGTAGCATTACTATGTGATAAATTAAAAGAGACTCATTTGATATGGCTTGGATATGTCCAAAGCACCCGACAAGAGTGCAATTGAGGAATTTTTTGCATGCAAGTTGATGGCCCACTAAGGAAAGGTGTAGGGTGAAGAGGACATTGATGGAACTAGTAAGAGCAGATCTAAAGAAGTGCAATCCATCAGAGGATTTAGCTTAGGACAGATAGGAATGGAGAAACATAATTCATGTAGCCAACACCAACATAGTTAGGACAAGGCTTTAATGATGATGATATGTTGGGAGAAGCTGGGGTGCATATGTTGGGACAACATCATCATCATCATCATCATCGAAGCCTTGTCCCAACATAACATGATCATGAGGATTTTTTCTTTTTAATACAATTACAGTTACCATTCAAAAAAAAAAATGTAGGGTTGGCTCCTCTCCCAACACATCCGCATCTTTATTGATCTCTCTGCACACAATGTGAAAGAAGACATCCAATTGAGAAAGCATGGTATTTCTCATTGGCCATGGATTGGAGAACCCAAAGAACCTTGACGTTGCCTTGAGCTCACGCATTTCACAGAACACCCTCCAGAAAAAGGGTTTTGGAGCAGCAGGAAGTAAATATCCGCAAACCTTCCCTAATGGCCAATAGTTTGGCTCAAGTAGCATCTTTTGTACCCTCCAATGGTGAGAACACCAAACTACTTCACCCATTCCATAATTGATAGTTCCTCCATCCGTGACAAACTGCGATTAGCATTATGCTTTAGAAGTAGTCCAAGGTGTGAAAGGTGCCCATCCAAAAATTCAAAATGCCATATTGGCCGCAATGATTGAGTATTAAATAAAGTCAAATTTCATTGGAGATTGGACAAGAATGAGGTCTGATACCACCAGCTTTGGGAAGATCTGCCACGGGTCACACAATTCCTCCAATGATTTGACACTAGATGCTAGGAGTCGTCCATCAAGGTGAAGGGATCGTGAAATGTCATTACATGCCAAGATGTGTCATTATCTTCAAATTTAACTGTAACATGTCAGAATGGAAATGATAGAATTGTCATTGCATGATGATTGATGTCAGGCCATTTGGTGGATATTGAAGTGATCATACTGCTGGATGAATTGCAATGTTGTAAAAATCGCTAGGCGGACGCTAGGTGGTGGGCATGGACTAGGGATTAATTCCCGATTAATCCCCGCCTAGCCCGATTAATCCCCTCCTAGTCCGATTAATCCCTGCCTAGCGCCTAGGCGGTGACCGCCGCCTAACGTCTAGGCGCCACCTAGGCCGATTTTTGCAACAGTGATGAATTGGTTGCTTGATTGTTTAAAAGTGTAGAACTGAGCCCAATTGCTCCTGTAAAAGCTACTGGATGGCTAACAATAAATCAATTAGAATTCCAACAGACAAGGGTAATAGGAATTGGCATCATAGTAGATTGGAAAGTTCCACGTGTGCCAAACTGAGGAAACACTCCATCTTTGGCCATTGAAACACGCAATGCAATTGATTCAACTCATAAACAAACCTCTTAGAGATGATATTGTCTGCTAGCTATCCAGGGATGAACTTGAGCTGCAATAGCAGAACACAGGGTGTCATTAATAAGTAATGACTTTACTTAAGCATGGTACGAGAGTAACTGGCTCTTTACATTCAAATTTTTTTAGCTATTCAGGGAAACCTTCTTTTTTGGAATTGCAGAATGGCTAACTCTGGACAGAGATCATGGCAAAAAATTTCCACTTGGATCATGAAATCAGGTGGATTTTCACTTTTCAGCTTGCAATGCACGGGCTGTTGGGGAATGAAACACGCTGATGAATACGTGTCTGAACTCTGAACTGCTCCAGGCTGGTGCTTTGCAAGATTATGATCGGTGAGAGCTGAGGGAACACTTTTGCTCATATTATTGCAGTGTTTCATACTAGTAATTATCATTAGAGATCAGTTAGAGATTGTAGAGCACATTTTCTATTTGTGTACTTTCCATGCAGTTTACCCCCCTTCCCAATCATGTTCCCCAAAGCTTGGTCTTGTATGAACAAACACATTTAGAAGAAGAAACTACCCAGCCATTATACACTAATTGTCCAACAGAGAGTAAATTTTTCTCAGGGAGAAACTTCCCTCGCATTTGGGAGAATATTTTTAACTGTCTCAAGGATCTTACATCTCTCCACAGCAATTCTTAACAACAATAATCAACAGATAGTAGATTCATTTAAAAAAAAAAAAAAGTTTCTACATAGCTACAAAGATTCTAGATCCACTTCCAAGATTTAATCATATGCAGTTTAATCAACACACAGAACCGAGAACATCAGCCTAACCCGAACCAGACCCAATCAAGGGATCATTGAGAACCTGATCATTTGCCTAACAGTTCCAGATCGAACTGATGAAATAAATATTTACCACAGTAGGATGCCAAGGAGCTAGATGATGTAGAATGGTACTAGAAAAATTTAGGTTAAAATCGAACAGAATCAAGATAGGGCTTTCAAACCTTGGATTAATCAAGCTTCGGCTCTCACGATTTTCTGCGACAGGCTGGGTGCTTAGGCCTGATTCCTCAAAGACGCTGCAGAGACGAAAGGGAGGTTCCCCTCCGCACGCAAGTTGCGATGGACCGAGCTCAGAGGACCCGGACTCCATTTAAAGGCTTGAAATATTCCGGGGGTCGTTTGTATTTTACACGTTGTATCTGAAAATATAATTTACGCATATAAATGGTAGATATTTAAAATTTAAATAGGTAATATTTATATATGTATTTTTTTATAATATTTATCTAATAATATTATTTTTACATCATTTACATATGTAATTTATTTTATTATATTTATTTCAATGATATGTGTAAATATATTAGATGATTTTGTAAATGATACTTATTATTCATTAAATTAAATTCTATTATAATGATTTGAAAATGAGATAAAAATGTCTATTTTATATCAAAACTTTTATTTGCATTTTAGATACTTCAAAAGGAATTTTTCTTTCAACCTGAAATATACTTTCAAAAAAATACATTTCTATCAATGATCACCTTTACAAAAATGAATTCCAACATGTTTAGTTAAGAAAATCTGAATTTATATTTTGATGGTTAAGCAAAAAGCATTATTATTAATATTTCTATTAATTAATATTTAATTCAATATTATTTTAATTCATTATTCAATTTGCATAAAACTTAACACATGCATCTCACAGGCTTTATACTAATATTAATTCATTATAGAAATTAAGTTCTTAAAATGAGTATTTTGTGGCTAAGTTAAATCATATTAAAAGTGTCACAAATTTGTTATGGTTAGATAAAATCACATTTATATATGATTTTTGAATGATGCCATAATCCTATATAAAATACATTCTTCCATCTCTCTTACATTCATATATACATATTTAAAGATTTTTAAAGTATTGTAATAATAAATAACTTTAGAAAAATCATTGAGATATTAGAAGAAAACTGAAACAATAAAGTAATTAATTAGTTAAAAGTTTATATAGAAAAATCATTAAGATATTTATTTTATAGATTGTCCCTTAAAATTCTTAATATCAATATATTTTTTGTCCTGTAAATTTTGTCCCTTAAAATCATTAGAGCCATTTTCACTTTCTAATATGTTTTTCGTCTTACAAAATTTATCCCTTAAAATCATTTATTTTGAGACCTCTTTTATTATTATTTTTCTAATGCGTTAAAAGGGGGTTTCGAACCCAAAACCTCTTTCACGGAAATGCCCTAACTTTTGAGACATCTTTTATAGGGGGGTTTCGAAACCAGAAACGGAAATGCCCCCACAACAAAACCGTTTGCCTAACTGGTATTCTTTAGAAGCCCATGTATTTTGGTATTCTCCATTTCCCCACGTCAACGGGTGTTTAAATTTTGGTGTTTTCACACCATTTACGCATCCGATTTACACGCAAGATGCGTAAATAATTGTAGACAAATATGACTGATGTATAAATATTACGCATATTCACCATTTACACATGTAAATGGGTGTAGACAAACGACCCCTTACTGAGAATCCGGGCTCCAAACCCTCCAAGATTTGACTCAACAAGGAGCTAAACTTTGTGGTGGGGCTACTTGACTTAGCCATTCAAATGGGCTAGTTATAGTAGGCCACTTGGGGCTGGCTAGGTTTCAATTAGGTTTGATTTGGCTACTTATTAAATTGGCCATAGTTATTTCTCAATTTGTAACCCATACTCAGCCCATCCAGTATTAGAATTAAGAACATTTTTTTTAAGTTAACGGAGGATTTCTTATCATTTGGGCTTGACTAATTAATCCCTCCGGCTCAAAAAAGAAACCGGATAAAACCGTGTGGCCCTCAAGTGGTAACACCAGTGGAATCAACTTTTGATTCTCGAAGAAAAGAATTGAGAATCGATATCATGACATCTAGCTCCGAAAGAGAGAGAAACCGTGATCATGAACACTCGACGAACCCCTTGAATAACTTGTACTTGATTGAGATGAATCGTTCAATAAATCAAGCTGACCCAAATAATCGAGAACATGTTCAATCACAAGATACATGAAATCTATTTCATCTGCCGATTGAATCCCTTCCCATAAATGATCTATGCAACTGCATGTGAGGTTTTGAAAATCCACAAATCGAAAGCTTCATAACTTGCGTGGCCCATCTCATTAGAAATCATTTGCACCATTTAATAGAGCTTTAATCAGATCAGCATCATCAAAGAGAGCACCAATTAATCCCAAGAAGTAGCTCAATTGGCCTAAGACAACGGTCGTAAACAGGAGGTTGTATTTTCGAAACAGCACTACCACACTAGAGCTACACACGGGAGTTTATCCGGCTCGCCCCGGAAGTTATAAGTTTACAACTACACTGCCACACATTAGGGCTACACGAAAATTTACCTGGCTTTACTATGAAGGGACTAATCCAGCCCTATAGCTATATGGAAAAAAAAATTTAAAAAAAAAATCCGGAACTTCAATCAAATCTGAAGCACGAACATATGGTTTAAATTAATGAAAACTTGTGAATTGATTATTTGCTGTCGAAGGTAACTGGTCCTATCTCTCGATCCCTCGCTTCCTTGTTTTCCCACATCGATTCACTCTGATTTCCATACAAGCTAGGGTTTCCAACGATTATTTCCCTTTGTAGTGATTCAGGTTCTGAAATGGGACGGGATCATTCAAGCAGTAAAAGCAGCAGACGCAAGAAGCTATCGGACACAAGCGGTTCTTCCTCAATTTCCGAAGGCGAAAGCCAGGAAAAGAGGAGGAGCCGTCGCCACCACCGCCATGAAGACAGACCTAGGAGCACCCATGGGTCTAGAAGAAAGGAAAGTGAGGCTGCTGAGAAATCTAAGAGAAGGAAATCAAGAAGAGACAAGAAGGAGAGAAGGAAGACTGAGCACCGACGGAAATCATCACGAGAGAATACGAAGGATGTTTCAGACAGCGATGGTTCCTCTTCATCTAGTGATGACTTGGAGCTTAAAGTGGTGAAACCGGAGAAAGTTGTTCACTACATGTTGAAAAAGTTTCCAGGCGTCACAGATGATTTGAGACAGGTACAATTTCATTGATGTACTTGTTATCTGTTGAATTGCATTTCATATTGATTCTTTCTAACTGTTTGTATATACAGTTGTATTTTTTTTTTGTCTGCACTGCATTATATGTAATGAGTTGCTTAGCATCCTTTATCACTAGCATTTGCTGTTGGATGATAATTGATTGGACCCAATAGTAGGGTTCAATCCAACAGTTATATCACCCATACATGGATGGTGCTTGAGCCCATCACCTCCCATGGGGAGAAGTTGAGATGCATTGATTTGCCGCATTCAGTCATAACTCACAAGCCCCTTTGTAGAAGTTTTGATGGAATTATCATACCTATGAAACTCTTTTCTCGGTATCCCCCACATCACCACCCATCCAGCCAGACATATGCATGCATGTACTATATGAATTCTTATATGCATGTATGTATCTATATATCTATATATATTACATGTAGTGAAATGTGACCATTTTTCAGAGATTGTTAGTGAGTTCTTAACTGTTAGTAACCCTATTAGATCTTACCATAGAAGGAAACTAAATTCTAATCAAAATGAGAAACCTCTTTAACAGCCCAGTATATGTGGATAAGCAAAGAATTAATGGCAAGTTAGGTCTTCCTTTGTATTGGGCATCTGGAACTATTATTATGAATGGGTTTTAACTGTATGTGGGCTCCATTTGTAGGACGATCTCTAGTCCAAACCCCTGGAGATAAATGTGAAATTTTGCATAGAGGGAAACTGCGTCTTGTGTCTGCATTTGATCATTTGTCTCAACCAGTTCATTTCTATGAGTGAGCTTTGATATGTAATCATGCAGACATGCTTGATTTTTTATAAATGAACTACGTTTCTTGTTTTCTTAGCAAGATACCTAGTTCATTTATTGTATCAGCATAGAGGGAAACTTGTCCTTGGACCTGTATTTTGTCATTTGTTGACTAAGCAATGGGGCGCTTCATTACAATGGGGGGCATATTTCTGTGTCTCTTCTCCAAAAATGTGGGAGTTAGAGACTCCTATGAAGTGGAGGTTTTGACCATTCTGCAAGCTCTTCGGAATTACTCGGGTTTCTCGCATGAAAGGTACTTGATTGAAAGTGATTCAACTAATGCGATCTCATGGATTACTAAATTGGAGTATTGGCCGTGGAAGTTCCAGTTTTACTTCAATGAGATTCAATGAGATAAAGGTGTTCTCTTCTCGTTTCTAGGAGGCTTTTAGTCTTGAAGATTGATTCGTGAATGGTTCAGTGAATACTCTAGCTAGAAAGGGGGTAGATAGGGTTGCTTCTATTGTTGTATAGGCGTGGTTTGTGGGTACAAGTCTCTTTTATGATCGTACGCTTGGTGGTGGTCTCTTTGTGTATTTTGGCTCTATGTATGAACCCTTATTTTAACAAATGACTGAGCAAAAAGGAAAGAAGAAGAGGGGGGGGGGGGGGGGGGGGGGGGGGGGTTTGGTTGGTTCATTTCCATGACCGCATGTTGGCATGTAAGTAATGCAGACATGCTTGATTGTTCATATATTTACTATGTTTATTGTTGCTGCAGCTTCTGCAAATGATTGATGATGGGCAGGCTGTTGATACAAGAGGAATTTCCAACAGAGATTTGGTGAAACTGCTGAAGAAACTTTTTCTCTCCCTATGCTTAAAGCAAAAAGATAGTGGTGTCTTTTTTCTGCCCCCAACAGCTCGTCCTACTATGGAGGTTGTTGGATCTTTAATAAACTTGCACCAGAAACCTATGGAACATCAGCTTCCTCCAATTGGATCGGCAAGTGGAGTGCAATCTTTACCACCCAGAAATAGAAAGTCAGAAAACTATAGAAGAAGCTTATGATGAGGAAGCAGCTAGACGGGACACAAAAGACGACTCATCCGCTTCTTGTAAAAGAAGGTGTTGTCTGCTTCCTCCAACTGCATTTCTACCAAATACCAATGATTTCTAATTGTTTTGAAGAAGAAGAAAAAAAGAGGATCCATGTTTTTTCAGTGCTTGCATCTGCCCCCCTTTACCTCTATGGTAGATCAGTAGTGATTGTGTACCATAAGGATCATGTTTTGGATTGATTTTCTTGTATGCATAGAACATTATGCAGCTTCTCTATTGAACAACACATTGTTCTTTCTTTTATTTGCGATAGCTCTGTGAAACCCCAAATACACTGGATTCATGAATGGCTGGGATTGGATTGCACATTAGACTAAATAAGTTGTTTTTATGCCAACAATGATCAGATTTTGGGGCTTGGAATTGCATTCAAATTGTTAGTTGTTTTTTTGGGGTTAAAAAACAACGATGTTGGAAATTGTACAAAAATAAGAAAACCTATTGGAGTTTAATTCTGATAAAAGAAGATTAAAAGTAAAGAGGGAGAAAAAATTGAGGGGATAAGAGGAAAACTCTCATTGATGAAATTTGAGTTGGACTTCAAGGAGGACTCACAATCCTTATCAAAGTGGGAATTTGTCCTTGTCTGCAGGGGAAGAAGAACTACAAACCATCTTATGTCAATTAAGATAGCTTGGAGGCAACACTCTATAACAGTATTGCTTGAAAAGGGAGGCAAGAATACAACCTTTTTATCACAAAATGGATAGTGCTTGGATGAAGTAGAATTATATATACAAATTAAATGTCAATGGGGAAGTAAAAAAGAATAGTGAAGGAAACCATTGAGTCTTTTAAAGCCACGTATACTAGAGTTTCTTGATGCCGACCTGAGTTGGATGAAATAGCTTTTGACAGTATACTTGAAGAGGCATTAAGTGCTCTGCATTAAATTACTTTTTTCTTCATTGCACTCGAGTTTTTATTCATAATTTTGAATTCAGCCATAGAGATGCTAAATTGGTAACTCTCCTTATTTGTAGATTTTGACTGACATGCATGGACTTTGGCATACTTTTTGGATGGTTATAGCATGTTTAAATTGCCATATACTTGGACTCAATCAATTGATAAATTCAAATTAATTCACTTCTTCTGAGTTAAGCGCTTGCTTCCCTCTTTGTGCTAATGGTGCATTAATTGCTTGTGCAGGTTTATTGGCCCTGAAATGCCATCTGCTGAGTTACTGGCTGCAGCAGCCAAGTTAACAGATGCTGAGACAATGCTAAGGTTTTTTTTTTTTTACAATCATTTCTTTCGTTGTCCCTCTAGTTATTTGATTTTAGTTCTTGTTCCATAACTGGAGTTTCCCTTTGCTTCTTAATAAGATTTTGTTATGCTCATTATTTCCGTTTTCCATCATTCTAAATGGACATATTGTTGCCTTTTGCAAAAATTGACCAACTTGACTCTCTTTATTGGAGTTCAGTATTCTTAATACCTAATGGACATGTCAGGGAAGCTGAGTTGGAGGTTGACAATGATGTATTTATAGGCCCTGCTCCACCTGCCGTGGTTGCTGAAGCTGAGTCAGCAAATGAGGCAGAGCGCTTTGAAGAGGTTTATAATCCTACCCATTTGTGTCCAATATCTAGTCTTTAATGTTATATTCTTATGCTTGGTTGTGGATAGTTGATGTGAATGAATTTTTGTTGCCATTTTTGTTGCTGGAATGGGGTCGGCATACTTCTTCTTTGTTGTTTATCTCTTTTCTGGTAGAAATGTTTATTTAGCTTTTGCAATGATTCTGTGTTCATTGTTGGAATGTTCTGATGCATCACGGCATGCATATGAGGTTACTGGCCCACATGGTATCCATCGGATGGATGTCTGTATCTTTGGGCAGAATAAGGGGAATTTGGTGCAGTTAATTTCCACTTCTTGGAACTTTAAGATTTTATTTGAATGTGCACTTTCTATTTCTTTGTTGGGTTTAACTAGGAATATAGGTTTAGAACTCTCATGTTTCCTAAATATTCCTAAGGCTGACATTAGGACCTTTAAAGTGACAAGATAAGAAAGATACAAGAAGAGAGGAGTTTCCCACTGAATTAGATTATCGATCGATGTGGTTGACCTCCTTTCTCTTACCAACGAGTATAACTAATTACAGCAAGTGTATCCATTGATTAGAGTGATTTCCTCCAAAAAAATTTTGCCAATAAGAACGGGTGATGTATTAAACAGAACAAAAGAAATACAGCAAAGGTTTCAGAAACAAATTACAGCTAACATAAACAGAACACAACAGACGTAGAAAACTACAGCAATTAACAGCATGTCCAGCTTCCTGAGAGGATTTCCACTAATTTGGGTCTTATCCTAATCCTAAGGACTTTACATGTATCATATACGCTGTAATCATGGAAAATGTTCTACGAGCAACTGCAAATGCAGTCCAGCACTGTGGGACCCACTTGGGCCCACCTTTCATCAATGCAACATCTTTGATACTCTTTTCATCCCATGACCTGGCATCAAGCTCAATTTTACACTCACTGAACGTTCACTCATCATTGGATTGAATCTCAATAAAATGATGCAGCAGCAATACCATGTCATTGCAAAAGGACTCGTGGGCCATATGTGGGACCCATGAAATTCTAATTGTTATTAGTTTTATTTTTAGCAAAGAGTATAATTAAGATTAGTTTCTACTTTATTGTGTTTTCTAGATTAATTAGGATTGCTTTCCTAGTGCTTAAGACTCTTTTATTATAAATATGGCATTGTAGAGATTAATAATCTCAGTTTTGGAGATTATTCAATTTTCCCTTTTGGGTTTTCGTTGGAGAGTTGTCTTCATCGTGTGATTGTTCCCTGGGAACCCTAATTGTGCCCCGGCACTTGTGATCATATCAACGATTGCATCATAAAATCTATGGTTAAGATAATATTAAACTTTAAGGCTGCTAAATCAATGGCTAGTATAATCTGGTGGGGCTGTTTTATGGATCCCCCTTATCCATGAGGAGACCTTTCCACCTGCTGTCCTTCCATTGATAAACTTGCATCAAAGTGGGCGCCACAAGCTGAACTGCATATAAGCTATATGCAGTCACATCTCCCTATAATCATATCTCTGCAATTATGGTGGTCCCCACTTCAGTTGTGGTGGACCCAGTCCCACGTTAAAATAAATATTAATGGTTGGAATAAAATATTGTTTTCTTGTGCTAGGAAAAACTATATTTAACATATGCATCACTATTTACCCATGGTAGATCCACTTCCATTTGAAATTCTGAGAAATAAAGATAGCCATAACCCATGAGGCATATTTCAGGACTATCTCTTTCTCCTTTGGCATTATTCCACACCTTTATGTGAGTCAAGAAGGGTTATGATGTTTTTTGTGTAACTTACAAGGAACAATCTTCTTTTGGTTCTACTTTTTGGGCTATCTATTATTGCTATTTGGTGAGCATTTCTGTTTGTGCTGGTGGTTGCTTGAAGATACCTGCATAGATTTGATGAGATTTTACATGTTTTCATCTTTTTCCTCATTGTTCATTGAATATAAAGGATGAAATTTCATTGGATTATAATTATCTAGTATTCTATTCAAAGCTTGAGATTTCATATATATATATATATAATTATATATATATATATTAGTATGTATTCAATCTACTGTGCAATATGCTAGTTCTACTTGTCAGGTAAGTCATTTGAGTCATGACAATATGACAATACATTCATTAGTTTAAAATTAAATTATACGTGTTAGTGTGTTACATCCACATAATCAACACAATTCTTAAATAACTCTTTGTGCATTTGTTTGAAGGTGCTTTTGAAGGAGTATTGATGGTTTCAATTGTCAGAAGTTATCAATGACTCATTGGTGTCATTATATATATATATATATATAAAGACTCATTGGTGTCAGGAGTTTGACTTATGCAGTCACGTGTGACTCATTGTTATCTCTACAGTAATTATCTACATGTTGATGCTGCCAGATCTTGGAGGCTTGAAACTAAATTTTGATGGAAGTGATTTTTGCAATCTGGGTCAAAGGCTGTGTTGGCAACCATCTTCTGTAGCTTGTTAGGTCTGGAGAGGATTATAAATATATGAGCCTACTTATATTAGAACTTCATTTGTTGGCTCTCTTTTGCCTATTGGCCAGACCATACATCTCTGGAACGCATTGTGCTCCTACGCACTCTAGCAAGAGCGAACAAAGAATGGGTAGTGTGTGCTATTTTACTTCGACTTTTTGTGCCAGTTGGCTGTTAGACTTTGTTTGCTCCCTTTGTGCACCTAGCCACCAACAGTTACTCTTTTGTTTGCAGCACAGGGCAGAGGTCATGCCAATGCTAAGAGGGCACCAAAAGGGCTATTGGAATGACTACAGATCTTCCAGGTGGGAGATTCGATGTGTGTGATACCTTGGGCCAATCATAGCTAGCGGCCTAGCGCTTCTTGGATACTGGCGGATGTGGTAGATAAACTAGAAGATTTAAAGAGTTCCATAAGATTATTCTTCCATTGTCTGCATAGAGGAGGGATTAGCAAGGCCGATACCCTTACTAAACAAGGGTTGCTGAAGCAGCGCAGGGGAGTAGGAGGATAGCCAACGGGCTATTCTCCAAGCCAAACGGCTTAGGGTATGATGTCTTGGTCTCACACCAAAGACAAGAGAGAAACACACATGAGAGAGAACTCAAATTTTCATTAATTTCTGTATATCCCAATGGAAGGGATTACATCCTATATATAATAGAGTCTCAATATAATTTTAGTAATCAATCTCTAATACTAGGAAACTTTCAATTCTAAGAATCTTGGAAATTAGAAACTACCTAACCAAAGCAATTAAAGAAATTTGCTAAATATATAATAATCATCTAGAAAGCCTTGTGGGCTTTGGGCCTTCTGGAATATACTTTCAATCGGGGCCCAGTAGTCTGGCCTGCATCAGCTCTCCCCGGCTTGGAGAAACTCGACTCCGGCGAGTTATCAGCTTGGTACCTCTCGTATAAATCCGGATTGAGTCGCTGAAAATCTGTGGCGGTGATCCATGTAGCTTCAGAAAATGGTTTGCTTTTCCACTTGACCAAGAATTTGTGATATCCGCCAAGCTTGGTTGACACTAGCTGGTCATCATAGACATCTTCAATTTCTTCTCGAGGAGTTGGAACTATGGGAAGCCTGATGTCGTGTTCTTCAAATGATTCATCTTGATAATGGCCATGATAAATCGTGAGATCTTCGACATTGAATGTAGAATTGATATTCATGTCTGACGGAAGATCGAGTACGTAGGCATTTGAGCTGATTTTCTTCATAATCTTGAACGGACCTGCACTTCTGGGATAGAGTTTCTTGTAAGTGCCTGTGGGGAACCGTTCTGGCTTAATTCGCACCATGACCATGTCTCCTTCAGTAAAGTCAACATGGCGCTTTCGAGTGTCCGCTTGCTGTTTGTAACGCTCAGTACTTTTGGCAATCTGTTGACGGACCTCATCGTGGACGTCTTTCATGTGCTGGGCAAATTGTTCAGCTTCTTGGCTAGGCCTGGCTTCAGCTGGTAAAGGACTCAAATCAATCGGAAGACGCGGCTGGATACCGGTGACAACTTCAAATGGTGATCTTCCAGTTGATCTGTTTACGGAGTTATTATAGGCAAACTCCGCCGTGGGTAAAATAAGATCCCACGAAGCAATGTGGTCTCCGACGAGACAGCGAAGGAGATTACCCAAGCTGCGATTGACGACCTCAGTCTGACCATCAGTCTGAGGGTGATAGGCACTGGAGTACTGGAGCTTTGTCTTCAACATATGCCATAAAGTTTTCCAGAAGAAACTCATGAACTTAGTATCTCTGTCCGACACTATAGTCTTAGGGAGGCCATGGAGACGAACAATCTCTTTGAAGAAAAGGGTGGCAACTTTTCTGGCATCTGCTGTGGTTGTACAAGGAATAAAGTGGGCCATTTTAGAAAACCTGTCCACCACAACAAAAATAGAATCTACCCTTCTTGCAGTCTTTGGCAAACCCAAGACAAAATCCATGCTTAGATCTTGCCAAGGTGCATGTGGAATAGGAAGGGGCTGATACAATCCCGTGTTCTTCTTTTGTCCCTTTGCAAGCTGGCATACTCTGCATAACTCACAAATTCGAGCAACATCTGTCTTCAGGCGGGGCCAAAAGAAGCGGTCTTCGACAAGTGCCAAAGTCTTATCTCGCCCTAGATGTCCACTGCATCCACCTCCATGCAACTCTCGGAGGACAAACTCGCGGATAGAAGTAGCTGGCAAACACAACTGAGTTCCACGAAACAAATAACCATCATGGATAGAAAATTTGGGATGGTCAGAAAATTCACCATTAAGAAGAGCTTTGTAGATGCGACCAAAGTCATGATCATCAGGATATTCTCTGCGAATCTCATCAAAGCCTGGAACTGTGACGGAAATTGTCGTAAGCAAGTGAGAACGACGACTTAAGGCATCTGCGACCTTGTTTTCCGCTCCTGACTTATGACGCAATACAAATGTGAATTCCTACAAATATGCACTCCATTTGACACGGTTTGCACTCATCTTCTTCTGTGAGTTCAGATGCTGTAAAGCTTCAAGATCGGAGTACAACACAAATTCTTTCCCGATCAAATAGTGACGCCAATGACGAAGAGTTTGTACAACTGCATAGTATTCCAAGTCATACGGCGAATACTTTTTGCGAGAGTCATTCAATTTCTCGCTAAAGAAGGCAACTGGGTGACCATCTTGACTTAAGACTCCGCCAACTCCAACTTGCGAAGCATCACAACTAACTTCAAAGACCTTGTCAAAATCTGGAAGTTTCAAAACTGGTGCTTCTGTCATTTTCAGCTTGATTTGTTCAAAGGCACGAGTGGCTGCTTTAGTCCAATTGAAATCACCTTTCTTCATGCAATCAGTTATAGGAGTCATAATGGTGCTGAAATTGCGAATAAATCTCCTATAAAAGGTGGCCAACCCATGGAAACTCCGGACTTCATTGATAGTTTTGGGAAGAGGCCAATCTATGATTGCATTGATCTTCTCTGGATCAACTTCTACTCCTTGGGCCGACACAACAAATCCCAAGAATATAACTTTGGAGCTTAAGAAAGTACACTTCTTCAAATTAATATAAAACTTCTCGTTGCGAAGTGCACGCATCACATACCTGAGGTGATCAAGATGTGCATCCTTGGACTTGCTGAAGATCAAGATGTCGTCAAAATACACAACAACGAATTTACCGAGGAAAGGCCGTAGAAGTTGTGTCATAACTCTCATAAAAGTGCTGGGAGCATTAGATAAACCAAACGGCATGACTAGCCATTCGTATAGCCCATCTTTAGTCTTGAAAGCTGTCTTCCATTCATCTCCTGTGCGAACACGAATTTGATGATATCCACTTCTAAGATCAATTTTGGAGAAGACGGAAGATCCGGCCATCATATCAAGCATGTCATCCAACCGAGGTATCGGAAACCGATACTTGATAGTAATTTTGTTGATTGCTCGGCTGTCGACACACATTCTCCAAGAACCATCTTTCTTGGGTGTCAAGAGGGCTGGTACCGCACAAGGACTCATGCTTTCGCGAATATAACCCTTCTGGAGGAGCTCTTCGACTTGCTTTCTCAACTCTGTGTGTTCTGTCGGACTCATGCGATAAGCAGGTAAATTTGGAAGTGATGACCCAGGAACCAGGTCAATAGCATGCTGGATGTTCCTCATAGGCGGTAATTCTTTTGGAAGATCTGCTGGAATCAAGTCTTTAAAATCATGCAACAAAGACTTGATATCTGGTGATGTAGAAACTGTTGCTACCCCTTTGAATCCGTGTGGGATAAGTGCATAAACAACTCCTTGCTCTTTACTTTCTTCTTCAAATTTCCGCATTGAAAGGATGCGAGAACTTGGTTGTGATACGGTTTGTTTTGCCGGAATTGATGGTGATTGCTTTGCTGGGGCAGTAGGAGGCTTATGGGGAAGAAGAGTAACCTTGCGACCTTTATACTTAAAAGTATGGGTGTTTGCTTCTCCATCACTTTGGACTTTGTTATCAAAAAGCCAAGGTCTTCCCAACAGAATATGAGTGACATTCATTGGAATAATATCACACCAAATAGAATCTTCATAACCACCAATTCGAAATGTTACCTGGCACCTCTTGGTTACTGGAATTGCGGAATCATTCACCCAAGAGACCTTGTAAGGTTTTGGGTGTTTTTCTGTTGGAAGCTTCAACTTCTCAATCACTTCTTGAGAGATCACATTCATCTCGCTTCCTCCATCTATGACGAGATTGCACAATCTATCACGACATTTTGCCATAGAGCGAAAAATGGTGGTTCGCCTCCAATCTTCAGCTTCCTCTTCGGTTGTAATAAAGAGACGACGAATGAATAATGTTTGTCCTTCTGTTTCAGCTTGATAGAATGAATGATCGTCTTGTTCTGGCGGAGGTGCTTGCTCTTCATATGGTGTTTCAACTTCAATTACTTCATCAACAGGCTCTGAATCATAGGGATCTTCTTCATTATGTACATAGTGAAGATTCTTCGAACCTGGGCATTCAGAAGCATAGTGTCCTCTGCCTTTGCATCGAAAACACTCGATGTCCTGCTTCGGTCGTGAAGAATTTACAACATTCTTCCCTTTGTTTGCAAAATTGGCAGGTCTTACTTGATTCTGAGGAAGTGCTGGCCTGCTAGAATTTTGTGGAGGAGGCTGTCGGGCTGAGTTTTGTGTAGAAGCAACCCGCTGATAATTCGTATCGAAGGTCCTCCTTTGGAGAGGTTCACCAAAACGCCTTGAATATGGATATCGCAACTGATCTTCGACGCGGAGTGCGAGGCGATGAACTTCTTCAATGCTGTAAAAGGTGTGAGTAGTCAACTCCCTTTGGATCTCTTGACGCAGTCCTTTCTTGTATCGTGTGATAGCCTGTCGATCCGTTTCAGACACTTTGCATCGCACCATGAGATCATGAAACTTTTCTGTGAAATCATCAACAGTGGAGGTCCCTTGTCTACAGTCAACTAATTGATCATAGAGGGAATCAATATAGTCAACCGGTAGATATTTATCCTCAAGTTTCTGTTTCATCTCCTCCCATGTATTGATAGGACGTCGCCCATAATTTATATTCCTGTCATCAATACTCCGCCACCAAACACGCGCTGCACCCTTCATCTTCATCTTGACAAAGGAAACGCGTTTATCTTCATCCATATTGTACCATTCAAAATAATCTTCAAGGGCTGTAATCCAGTCTGTGAAGACTTTCACATCCATGCGTCCAAAGAAATCAGGAACATCAACGCGTACCTTCTTGGTGATGTCATCTCGTCGGCCATGATGGTCTTCATAACCAGTTTCATCCATAATGCGCTCCATAAATTGCCGACAAGTTTCCTGCGGTTCACCATTGACAGAATTTTCCACATCTGGCGGACGGATGTTTCCCCTTTGTGTTTTATTGCCGTCTTTGTTGGTGGAAGGTCCAGGGCTGTCATTGTTCTGGTTACCAGGAGGATGAGTGCTGCGAAGATGTTCTTCAACCCTATCCATTCTGTCCATTAATTCCATAATGTAGCTATCACGCTGGCGGTCTGTGAATTTACCTCTGAATGTGGCTCCGGTGCGGGTAGTCGGGATCGGGGTAGACATGCTGACTCTTTTTTTTTTTTTTGCTACTTGATAGTGGGCCGGGCTCGACCCGAAATCAAACCCAAAATATGGGCTCGGTTTCTGTCACAGACACGTGAGGCCTTTCTTCCTCGTGTCTCGTGCCCAACAAAGAGATAAACTTGTTGATGTGGTTGCAAAAAGGTTGGAGCTGCTGGAGATGATGCAGAAGACGCAGACGAATTCCCCTTGGCTGGAGCAGTGTGGCCAACGCAGCAGGCGAGCAGCGATTGGATGGCAGGCAGCGATTTCGGTTGGAGTGGAGGATGATGGGGGGCGACGCAAGTGGCCGGCGATGAAGGCGCAGACGGTGATGGTGATCGGCTGCTGACGGCAGCGATGAGGATCGGCGACGCACAGGTATGTACCCCTTTTTCTTCTTCTCTCTCTCTCTTTTTTTTTTTTTTTTTTATGGTTTGGGTAATGGAGGCCTGGATTGAGTTGGGTTGGGGAGTGGTGCGGTGGGGAGCGGTGCGGTGGTGCTGGTAGATGATGGGGAATGCGCCGGTGTGGGTCAGGGATGGGTTTGGCTTGGAGAGATGGGTAACTGTGAAGAGTTTGGGTAGAGAGGATGGGTGAGGGAAGGTCTGTGAAGAGTTTGATCGACAGGGATTTGGGCTGCTAGGGTACAGGGACTTGGGGATTTAGGTTCGATTGGATTTGGGGTTTTTAGGGTTTCTGGGTTTCGGCTAGTCACTGGGTGGATGAATTGATGAAGATGGATTAACGATGGTGAAGATGAAGATGGGTTTGGGAATGGAGGATATGCGTTCCGTGGGTTTGGAGAGGGTTAGATTAGGGGTCGGTGATGTGACTTGTGAGGCTTCAGTGGTTGTTTTGGATGGGAATGGGGCTTGATGTGATGATAGAAGATGGATGATGGTGAAGGATGATAATGCTAATTGGTGAGGATGAAAATGGATGGACCGAAAATAAATAGAAAGATTGGATGACGGAATACCTCGGATCGGCGGCGGTTGACTCGGCGATCGGAGAAAGATCTCTGCTCTGATACCAATTGAAGCAGCGCAGGGGAGTAGGAGGATAGCCAACGGGCTATTCTCCAAGCCAAACGGCTTAGGGTATGATGTCTTGGTCTCACACCAAAGACAAGAGAGAAACACACATGAGAGAGAACTCAAATTTTCATTAATTTCTGTATATCCCAATGGAAGGGATTACATCCTATATATAATAGAGTCTCAATATAATTTTAGTAATCAATCTCTAATACTAGGAAACTTTCAATTCTAAGAATCTTGGAAATTAGAAACTACCTAACCAAAGCAATTAAAGAAATTTGCTAAATATATAATAATCATCTAGAAAGCCTTGTGGGCTTTGGGCCTTCTGGAATATACTTTCAATCGGGGCCCAGTAGTCTGGCCTGCATCAGTTGCTAGGAATCATTACAATTTTGGATGGGTTGAAAAGGATGTTTCCTAGGTTGGCATTTGAGAAGCTTGCTATGAAGAAGTGGGTGTGTGTTTGCTCTGGAAGGGGGAGATGTGCTTCCCTTGTTTGATTGTGAGCATCTCAGCTGTCTTGTTTACTTAAATAAATTAACAACTATTAAAACGCACACAACATTGAAGTTTGCAGATTAATTGAACTCAAATCAGAGAAGATAAATGAAGTTCAGAAGGTTTCAAACTCGGCTTGGGCATATGGGTTTTAAGAGAGATGATTGGCTCTCCAAACCCAATACAGCTCTTCATTAAATCTAAGGCTGTTAGGTTGGGAAGGTTTAAAACGAACTAAAAGGCACATCTTTTTTTAGGGTTTTAGGGACTATTAATCTATGTAGGAAAATAAGGGGGAAAAAAACACAGAAGGGTAAATTTCTAATTGGATTCGGTTTAAGTAGCCATGTTATGGTTGTTTTGTTCAGAGCACACACATTCTGCAGGAAACACGTTATTTAACAAAATGAAAAGGAGGCATGCATTTCAATTCAGTATGGTGGTATGGCTGTCATGATGATTCATATGGCTGTTTTGAGATGAAATTGACAACTATAGTCAGTCCCGCTTCATTTTGCGAGGAATACCCTTCTTTCTGATGGTATCTTTTGTTTCAGATAGCCATTTCGTTTCTTTCTTTTATCATGCATCGATAATCTATACGTACGTACTTGTGTGTGTGTGTGTGTGGGGTGCGTGCGTGTGTGCGTTGATGATCAATGTGAAAGATCTGCAATGTTCGTAGACTATTATGCTTTGTGTCATTTCTTAGATGCCTCTCCAGTTGTTGATATGTCTAGTTGAAAAAAAATATGTTGCTTATGATCTGTGGTCACTTTTCATGTCTGACTACTCGTTCAATTGGTATTGATCAGGTCATGCGAATTGTTGGGGTTGAGGGTGGTGACCCTTATGATGTGGTTGGAGTGAACCATAAGATGTCTATTGAGAACATCAAAAAACGGTAAGGTGGTGCATTAACTGTTTGAAATTTCACATAAAAAAAAAAGAGCAAATCATAATTAGACAAGGGCTCATTGTTTTATTTGTAGTTCAGCGGTTTCAGTATTATCATTGTAATCTCAACGAGGAGTTTATTAGTATTTTTCCAAATTGATGATGAAGTTGACCTTTATTTCTCTAACACTTTCCGTGGTTCATTGAAAAGCTTTCTGGACTCTGGAGTCTGGAGAGATACTGCAAGCTCTAACATGATACTTTTGTGATTATATTAGCAATGTGTGATGCAATACCAGAAGCACATCATCTGACTGTTATTATTCATCAAAGATGAGTCCCATAAAAAATCTTAAAGGAGGTCTATCCATAGTTTAGTAGACACTAACATCCACTGTTTAGTACACAGTAACTCTTGGATTCTATATGAATTAAGCGGGTTCCATTAGCCTTTTAAAATGTTCAAACCATAATATGGCGGCACTGATTTCTTCCTTTCTCTGAGATTGATCTTTGTAGGATGTGCTTCTTTATGTGCATTTTTTAAAAACCTGGTGCTACTTTTTTTGTGTTTTTTTATTATTTATTTTGGAAGATAAATTTAGGCACTGATGGCATTTTACTAATGGATTCCTGATAAAGGGGCTTTGACCAATGGGTGAATGGCCAAGGCTGGAGATCTACGTGTGAGTACAAGTGCTTAGATTTATTTTTATACGATGGTGGATGAAAACCATTTTCCTGTCAAAATTGGCCATGTACTTGCCTTTTCTAAGTACTCTCCAACAGTCGGTCCATTTCTCTCCCCAAGAATGTCCACCCCCCTCCTTTCCTAGGAAACTACTAGGATTGGGTTGAAGAAATTTGAGACAACGCAGCAAAGAGGTGATTCTCTTTCCGTTAATATTTTTGAGGAGGCTTATGTTTGCAGTTGATTGATTCAATTGGCCAAGGACAGTCATTTGTTCGGCTTTGTTGTATGAATTGTGATTTTTGTTTCTATCTGTATTCATTAATACTTAGTTATGTTCAAAAGAGCAGGTATTGTGCTTAGCATTTGATGACATCTTAACTCTCATTTCTATTTCCCTGAGATGTACTCAAAGTCCAGGCTTATTTTCTTAACGATTTTGATTTATTTATTTTTTATTTTTTTCCCATTGAAATGAGGTTGTAGTATTTCCACTGGTCTGTGCATGTTACATTTGTGGTATGATATTCTTGATTGGTGTTCTTCAATGTTTTCATTTTTTTAGGTACTGGAAGCTATCTCTAATGGTGCACCCAGACAAATGCTCTCATCCTCAAGCACAACAAGCTTTCGTCCAGTTAAACAAAGCTTTTAAGGAACTACAAGATCCGGACAAGGTGTGTGTTTTGGAATATCATGGTTTTTAGAAAAACTCAAGTGCTTTATCACTAAAAAATTCAAGTGGTTTATAATGGTCAATCTGACAATGGACCTAACATTAAGTCTTGATGGATGGTAAGCATAGTTTATCTGATACGCGAAAGATTCTAACCATATGCATGGTTAATTTGACAATTGGCCCAACTTTAAATTAATTGAAAATTTTCACATAGCTAATAAAGTGTGATAGTTATTTTGAGTGATTTGGATTTTATTCATGTGCTACATGGACGGATTTATTAATTCTAAAGATGGAGCTATATATCAAACACCAAAACTTAACATATTTAGCAATGAAAGATTAAACAACGATGCAAGATGTTATGATTTGGGGGGAACCGACCATATTCTCCATCTACTTTATAATAATCATCTCCTTTCTTTTCCAACATGGTTATTAAAGCCCCCCTTGAGTAAAAATACATATATACTACTTTACTATACTAATTCATTGATCAAGTTCCAAAATTTCTTTTTCTCATGCTTGCATAGTCCTCCTTAGATTGCATAAATGTGAACAATGTTTAGGATTCTTTTATCTGATAAAGTCTTTTAACTTTTTTTTTTTTTTGAATTGTTAGATTACCATTATAGGCCATCATTTTCCTTCAGATCTCTATCAACTATAGTGCCTACTCTTTTTTTTTTGAAAACTGATATTAGAAGAAAGAAGCAAGCAGCACGAGAGGGCCTTTCTCAAGGACCTTTTTTCTAATTAGAGAGCCTTAAACCCTTTCTCCAGGACCTTAGTCGGTAGTGCAACAGCCCATGGGCCAATCATATCAAAGGAGGCCCGTGAACAACCGGCCTATTGTGAAGATTAACCAGTAGAGATCTACCATTAGTCTTTTCTTGGTAAATCAATAGCGATTTACTTTCTTTCCAGTTTGTTGCTACCTTAGATTAGTAGAATCTTATCATGCTTGATATTATTTGTCAGAAAGTGTCCAATAGTAGAAAGTCTTGCTTATCATTACCTTAGATTTAGAGAGAGGATCAATTCAAAAGGAATTTTCCAATTCCAAGTAGTTACGATTTTGAAAGAAGATCAAATTTAATCTTGTGAACTTTTTTTTTCCCCTACACGAAGTACTTGAACGAATGCACTCTTAACACACAGTCGCAGACCCAGCTTTGAGCTACAGCCAGGGAAACCTTATGAAGTGATCTATTCAAGCCCTAGTGGTTCTCTTTATAAACGAATGTACTCTTTTCTTTTCAAGGACACAGTGGAAATGCTTGAAATCTCTTTACGATTTATTGTGGAACCAAGTTAGATTTTTGAAGCCTTGATGTGGGGTTCCAATTATATTTCAATCCTTGACTTGGAGAACAATCACTGCTTATTCTTCTCCTTCCTTGCTGCATGACCCAGCCTTATCTCCTCTCCACTTGGTCTCTCATAAGCATGAGATGTTTAGCCTCCTTTTTTTCACAATACCCACCGGGAAAGCTCCCTTCAGTGTCAAAGTATCCACTGGTTCACTTGCATTTGATTATAAATGGGTTGCTTTGCCATTTTGAATTTTTTATTTAGGGATTTTATATCAGGCCTTTATATGTTATTGGTTTTTTTTTTTTTACCGAGTTTTGTTAATTTTTTGCAGAGAAAAGTCCTTGATGAGAAAATTAGATTGAAGGAGGAGCAAGAAGAGTTCCTGGTATGAAATTCTTCTGACATTTCTGTTTGTTAGTATACAACTTTTGTTTGCTTGGAGTTTTGTTCCATGTTTCATTTGTATTTTGCAGTTTTATTTTATGAAGATTTTCATTGTATTTTTAACAGAAATCAGAACCACTTTTAACTATTTTGCAGCAATCAGTTTTTTCTTGTTATGTACTTAGAGTCTGCAACTGTCTCATATAGTATTCTTCTATAGGTTTACCAAGTAGCTGGTCAGTTTTGGCTTGGAAACTTTCTTTTTTTAATTCCAATATATTATGTTCCCTTTCTACTGTAGGCTGAGCTAAAAGCACATCGTGAAGCTGCACAGTGGAGACGATTGCAAGGTTAGATGCTGGAGTAGATGGATTCAATATTTATTTTTTAAATACCTTTTACATGCATTCCAGTGTATTTTTAACCCATTCCTGTGAATTTGTTTAAGTTTAAATTGCATTTGGTTCCTTGCCATTATGTGTTTATCTTGAAAGCCTGTGCAAGGACAGGAAAAAACTCAACTCCGTAAATGGCAAGGTGCCAAATGCAGCCTTCAATAAATTAATATTTTTTTAACATTATAATTACTACAATTGCTAAAGTTCCTTTAGCTTGCATGAAGTTTTATCTGGTAATAAAAGATCAACTTAATGCAAGTGGATCCATCGATTGAGTCTGTCTTATCAGTAATTGGCATTGACTTGAAGAGGGTTAAGTTGTAAAATAATAATAATAATAAAAAAAAAAAAAAACCTCCTGTGGGTTGAGGATGGCTGTGACATTGCCAACTGAAATGAAAATGATTCTATTAAAATACTAATGGAAATGTTCCATATAAAGTGAATGATTAATGTTAGCATTTGACTCTCTCATGGATAGACATCTATCCTCTCGATTAACTTGAAACTGTGTTAGCAGGTATATCCATGCCAGGGGATGATGAGCTTTTGGCAGAGACGAAATTACCACAAAAAAGAGATGAGTGGATGACAACACTGCCACCTGAAAGAAAAGTAAGTCCTCCTAAACCGTTGACAAATAGTGGTTCTGATGGTTATTGTAAGCATTTCACCTAATTTGATCAATCTATGTAACCATGCTGGTGGACAGAGGCATGGCATAAGGTGCCATACGGCCAGATCAAACAATACACTCAATTCACACAGATAATTATAAGTTGATATTGAAAGTAAATATGAAATCATCATTTAAAAACAGATAACAAAGGCATGCAAATTGAAGGTTCTCAACCTAACAACTGTAATGATGTGTCTGTCATCCAAGATCCAACGTGTCAAAAACAAAATTTTAACTAGTGAGCGTCTATTATGACAATACCTTCTTTTTCTTTCTCAGCCAGGTGTGAGTATGCATTCGACAACAACGTTTAGTCGGAACTCAAGAGAAGGACGTGGTGATACTAGCGTTTGGACTGATAACCCCCTTGACAAAGCCCAGAAGGCAAAGATGAAGTACTATCCTGGTTTCAGTGTCATCATCTGGCTTACATTCTTATACTCTTTTAGCAATTATAAAGTTCTAGTTTGGTCTGCAGTTACTTGGAGGCTTATAATGAGGCTGCAGCAATTGTAGCTGGCGAAGACAAAAAGAAACATTCTTCTGATGCAGAATTAGTGGACATGTACAACCGTTCAAAACGTTCAGTATCTCTGGTGCAAAAACATAGGGAAGAGGCAAGCAGTCGTCCGAAGAAAAAGAACAAACAGCAACAAGAGAAAGGAGAGTGGGAAGGACAACACCCATGGAAACCTTGGGATCGAGAGAAGGACTTGGTAGCAGGGCGGCAGAAAGTTAATTTTGATTCTGAGAACATGACACAGGGGTTGTCTTCCAGATTTTCATCTGGAACTATACAGAGGAATTTCCTCTAAGTCCTTTTGTAGCAATTGCTCAATCAAATACCTTTTTTTTTTTATAACTAGTATATTATACATTTACTAATTTGTATATCATGTTATTTTTACATGAATTTATGATGCATTCACATTCATAACAAAGTCAAGGATAATGTACAAGAGGATGTGCAATTCAGATGTCCTGCTTGTTTATCACATTCAGTAATTACGAATCAACAAAATCATGACTTCCAAATTACAGACCGAGTAAAGTGGGTTGAAGTTCAAAACTGATTTTTCGCACGTGGCAGATGAAAGTAGAAGGAGAAGAAAGGGCAAGGTGAGATATTTTCGAGAAATTCTTGAGCTTCCATTCCTGTCCCAAAGGAATTCTTGGAAATCCACCTTCTTTGCATTTTAGTGGAATTCTAAAATGCTTGTGTCTTTAGGAATTCCACCTTATCTAGGAATTCAAAAATTCCTCAGGCAAGAATTCGTGGAATTCTAGTAAAGAATGGGTTCACATGGTGGAATTCTACAGGAGCAGACTAGATTTCATAGGGGGAAATTTTTTTAAAAAAACTCTTTTTTCAGCTCTTCTTCTCATCTTTCAACTAAGGTTCCTATTTCCTCCCTAGCATGGTAAAAAAAAAAAAAAAGGTCCGAAAGATTTGTTGTTGTGAACAATTTTACCAAGAACATAGGCCCAATTGTCCGTTATTATTAGTGAGGGACTGTTTTATAAAATGAAACCAGATTGACCACTAACGTGAGTCTACAGGCTCATGATAACGGACTCAAAAACTGATTTAATGAACCAATCAAAGGACACGTTTGTTAGAAGAAGAAAAATGACCGGGTCACTAAACAGGACTTCCTCATCCAACTGCCTCACTCATACAGGGCCTAGCCTATATCTGCTCCTTATATACCACACAATCCTAAAATGTTTTCAACCAGACAGACGTTGGAGTGGGCCTTACGTAGTGGAATTAGAATAGGAAGTCATCTCTTCAGGCTCGGACAGACTCGACTTGGAGACTTTTGACTGCTTTAGTGGCCGGGACTAAAACTTCACAAAATACCATTCTATATATCACTACTAGAGCCTTTAATATAATAACATAAAAGGGAAAAGTTCAAAAACAGTAGAAGTTTTTCTTTACTCATTTTTAAAAAAGTACGTTACTTGAATAATTCAAAAAAGTATAAAAGTTTTTCACATTTTCAATAAAGTCAAGTTCTCTCCATAATTTTTTTTGAAATTACAAAAATACCCTTTCCTTGTCGAGTTTTTATTTTTTCTTAATCTCTTTCCTTCCTAAAACTAGCCATTTTGGTTTTGATGATCATAACCATTTAATGAATCTAGTTTTTTAACTATTTGGAATTCTCTATTTTTAACCGTTTATTTATAAAGCTAATTGAAGTACGCCTCATTAGGTCATTTGGATTATACTTGATTGTTTCTCTTAAATGCTTTATTAAAGGAAAAACTTGAATAATGATATAAGAATTTTTTTTTTTCATTTCTTATATTTTTTTTATGCATATGACTTGATTGAAAGAATTGTAAAAAAAACTTATGCTTTTTTTTAAATACTCAAATCATTTGTATGCTTTTTTGAAAATAAGTGTAAAGTTTTATACTTTTCGAAATCTTCCCAACATAAAAAAAAGAAAATTCTCAAATAAGACATTAAGTTTTTACCTTATTTTAAAAAAAAAGGGCATAAGTTTCAAAACTTTTTAAATTAGTCCATAAAGTTTTTCAAGAAGTTTTCAACTAAGGACATTCAGTCATTTAAAGGAATTTTCTGGCGAATTCTTCCCTCAATATTTTAAAAATACTCAAACTACCCTTCATTTAAACCAATCACATGGTTTTGGTAGCCACTACATGCAGTTAATTGCCGTGGGAATACTGATTGTTCTTAATCACTGTGAAAACGCTCGTGAAGAAAATATAGAAAAAGTGAAAGAGAGTTTTATTTCAATAAAATGGTAATTTAGGTTTTAAAAAAAATTAAAAAAAATTACCGAAAATTAGATTTAAATGGATAGATTTTCTTAATTGAGAACTTCCTGACAAAATTAACAACTAATTTGAAAAATTTTAAAACTTGTATCAAAATAAGGCAGAAACTTTAAGGCATTTTTAGAAATCTTCCCTAAAAAAAGTAGGGGTGTTTTCATAAAATCACACCAACGAATGACATGGAGCATATTCTTCCCTACAGTGTGAAACAGGAGTAGAGAGAGAAAGGGGCTAATGAGATGAACAAACTCGAAGAAAAAATCCCTTTACTTACCCAATAAATTATCCTTCCTTTACTACTACTACAGACACGTTACTAGTCTCTTTCCCCATTTTTTCCAATTTAATAGTACATGTTGTTATTATTATTTAAAACCGATCGATCCCAGAGTACCCACAACAACCCTAACGTGAAAGCTAGCTTTTGAAGAAGCAAAAAAACACAAAGAAGAAAGGAAGGAAGAAGAAGAAGAAGAAGAAGAGGGAAAGATGGCTCCGTACGGTCGATCGGGGAGGAATCCGGCGCAGATGGTCGCTGCGTGGATTAGGAGGCAACCTCCAAAGGTGAAATCTTTCCTGGCCGTGATAGCAGGGATGGCGTCGCTCGTCTTCCTCCGCTTCGTCGTTCACGACCACGACAACCTCTTTGTTGCTGCCGAGTTATCGCACTCTATCGGCATCTGCGTCTTAATCTACAAGCTCATCAAGGAGAGGACTTGCGCAGGTTCGTCTTCTATCGCTTCCGCTTTTGTCTTTTGTTTCCGCATCGATTGATTGATTGAATCCAATTTGAATGAAAGAAGTTGTGGGAATTCTCATTATCAGATTGATTGATTGAAGATTAAAGACCATAAAGACCATACTTTTTGGATTATCCATGTTCAATTAGGATTAGATTTTAAGAAAAAAAGTTAAACTTCCACAATCCACATTGATGGTGTGATTGCAGCTTTATTTCCTTTTTCCTCTCCATGGTTGAGGAATAGTGGTCATGATAAAGCTGTTGGCCATTGGTGCTTAATTATTTATTTACCTGTCACATGAATGTTCCAAGTTCTTGTGGATTACAATTTGACTTGGCATGGGAATCTGATACAATTTGTTGTATAAATCAACACCATGTGAATATTCTGTTTATTTATTGAGGAAAATAAAAATATTCTGCTTCAAATGTGTTTTTTTCTTATTTTGGTCTATGTTTTGCTAATATTTGGTTGATTTACTGGCAGGGCTTTCACTGAAATCCCAAGAACTGACAGCTATGTTTTTAGCTGTTAGACTCTACTGTAGTTTTGTCATGGAATATGACATACACACAATACTTGATACAGCCACACTGGTCACAACCTTATGGGTTATTTACATGATCCGTTTTAAGCTGCGGTCTAGTTACATGGAGGACAAGGACAACTTTGCCATATATTATGTGGTAATGCTCGACCCCGACTTCATGTTTAATTGTATTTTTCCTTCTCTCTCTCTCTCTCTCTCTCTCTCTCTTTTTCCGTCTCTTTGGTTGTGTATCTGCTTGAAGTTTTCTGTTTAAAGTTTCAATGATTATGTAAGTGGATTGGTTTCTGGGTATTATGCGCATCCTTACCATCCACACCAGCTTTTGGGGCTCACCCGGGGCTCCACAGATTGTGGGACGGGGGGATTGAAAGGCCCAAGTGGGAACCCCCTAGATGTGAAGGTTCAAGTCAATCTGATGTCCTTGACCCCTTGACCATGGCCCACAAATCTAATGGCTTCATATCCAAATAAAACAGAAAAAATTTAGGTTGGGGTTTGGGGGGGGTGTGTTTGTCTGGTATGGTCCATTAGGATGGATCATAATGTGAACACTAATGATCAATCCAACCCCCCCACACACACTAAACCCCCATAAATTGGCACAAACCTTGATTTGACACTTATCGAATTCTTACTCACTGTTTGGATTAAAATCAGATAAAATAATTCCTTCTAAAATCATTAAATTTGAGAGCCATAGATCAAAGGGATATGATGATCTAATGGGGATGATATTCCCCTAGGTCTCATTTATATCGTTTGAACCTACCTCCCCCATGTGGGCCCCACTCTATGGGGTAAACTTCTACCGTAGACATCCACATGGAGATTCACAATGCGGACTTCCTTGCAGCGCCCACTTGGCGTCCGCTATGATCCATCCAATCATCTCACCTTCACAAGTCACATCATTTACACCGCAACCAGTCAACCTTCACCCTCACACACGCACTCATCTAGGTTTTACTCCCAATTGGATTGAGATCCTACAAAAATAATACCTTCTAAAACCATTAAACTTGAGGTCTAGGGATCAAAGGGTTAAGATGATCTAACTGAGTTAAAACTAAATTTTACACATGGGTAGATCACATCCTGATCTTTCGATCCCCTACCTTCCCATGATTGCTGTGGCCCTTGGAGCGCCCCACAAGGGAGTCTGCGTGGTGAATCCATGCAAACGTCCAACAGGGAAGGGCTGGTTTTTGCATTCCCTACTGGAAACTGATGATGTTCCCTAGTCATAGATTTTGGACACACATGGAAGTCTAATTGGGTGGATTAAGGATCAACCTCGATTTTCTTTTCATGAAAGCCAATCAGCTGCTATCTGAATACTGTGAGCATGAAGAGTAGGAGCATTAATAAGAGTGCCTGTTGTTCCAATCGATGATAGATATCTACGTAAATATGATCTCTAAACAAGCAGAGGGCATGGAAAGATGCTTGGCTATGTGGAGGACTTGCAATCTCCTCAAGCTTCCATGAGGCTAAGGACCTATCAAGTGACAAACCATTTTGTCACCGAGCATCAAGAGTATCAAGGCATCTTGCCTGACCTGCATCAGCGTAGGCATAAAAACCTAGAAATACTTGGATGGAATGAAAAGGCTGTACCCAATATGTTTCCTTGATTTCTTTTGTATTGGAGCTATTTTTAGATTTTCTCTTATGTAACTCTTCCTTATTTTACACTTTTTTGCCACTTTGCACATCCATTTTATCATACACATCTTTTTTACATCAATTTGTAGCTTACCTTTTAGATTTTTATTTCTTGACTGTATTCAACTGCATGCATATTCATACTATTGATTTGCATGGTGTGATACAGGTGATACCATGTGCTTTACTTGCACTAGTTGTTCATCCATCAACGTCACACAATCTCTTTAACAGAATCTCTTGGGCCTTTTGTGTTTACTTGGAAGCTGTATCAGTTTTACCTCAGCTTCGTGTGATGCAAAATACACAGGTTCATTTCGAAAACAATGTTAATGTTTTCTTATTTCTTTTCTTTCAATCCTTTCCCTTACAATTTAATTGATTTTATGCAGATTGTTGAGACATTCACTGCTCATTATGTTTTTGCTCTTGGTGTTGCCCGATTCTTGAGCTGTGCACATTGGGTACTCCAGGTCCGATTCTTAAATAAATTTGTGCTTCAACATCCTATATATATTATTATTTTTATCTTATCCTCCTTATTTGCAGTTCATTTCTTTTTTCTATTCGATCACGTGGAACTGAATCCTCTCAAATTGTTCAGAGAACATTGTATGCTGTCCTGATTACATAATAAAAACAAGGAGTTTTATGGGGAAGGATGTGTTAAACACGTATTTCATGGCAGAAATATTAAATTTTTAAAAATGACCATAGAGGGCCTCGAACCAGGAGGTTCTTTTTTTTTTTTTTTTTTCTGCCCATATGTAACAGTTACACGACATAATAATGACCATGTTGCACGATCACGATGTTAGCTAAAACATGATAAAACCCTAGTCTCTATTTTTTCTTCTATGTCTCTTCTTCTTCCTAGCATGGCCAGAATAGAGATGATGAAGATGAAGATCTTTGTCGCTTTGCCAAAATAGCACATTTTCCCCTTCTTCCTCTCCTGGTTTCTCAGATGGGCTTTGAGAAAATTGAGAAGATAGGTGTTTTTCTAGATCTTTAGATGAAATGGGTTTTGTTTAGTCCCATCATTTGATTTGTTGGAATTTTTGGATGGGGAGAAATGGGTGCTGGAGTGCTTGGAAGAAGGGCGTTTTAGCTGAGATATGTTGTGATCGCAACTCGTCTCCTACTACAAATCACCATTCATCCCCAAACTCCCAACAGACCAACACCCAACTCAACAAAAAACCCACTTCTCATACTCCCAAACAACAAACAACCACTCATCTCTCTCTAGCAAAACCCCACTTCTCACACTCTCAAACAGAAAACCACCCTACTTAGCAAAACCCCCATTCTTCATACTCTCTGATCTCACCATGGGCATGGAATCCATTTGTGGACCAGCCTTTGGAGCCAAGAAACACACCCTCCTAGGCCTCTCCTTGCAGAGAACAATCCTTTTACTTCTGTCAATTTCTCTCCCTATCACTCTTTTTTGGATGAATATGAAGAACATCCTTGTCTTCTACAGCCAAGACGAGGCTATTGCAACTGAAGCACAATCCCCTTATGTTGTGATCGTTTGACGTAGTCGTGATTATGTTGCGTGATTGCGACATATGGGCATTCTTGTGAAAAAGTGCCTTGTTGTACAACACCCTCTGCCATCACTTTTAAAAATTTAATCTTTCTGCCAGAATGTGCGTTCCCAGTAAAAACCCCTCAAAAATGTAGTTTTTTGTTCTTCGAGTAGGTCAAGTATGGAAACAGTTCTATACGGATGAAGAATTGCCAAGGTGGTAGTTTGGATGAAAAGGAAGAACTCAATTTTCTGTTTGACGAAACTGATTAAAAAAAAAAAAAACACTTGTCTGTTTGACAGAAAGGTGCTGGGGCAGAAGTGCGAGGTCGATCAAACTAGATTCATCCAAGTGGAGGAAATCAAGTGTGTGTGAGAGAGAGCAACAAATACTTGCTCTTCTCTTGCAGATGGGAGATAACATGCACATTCTTATCGATAAGTATAAGTTCAGTGCCTCCACTGACCTTATACTTAAAGAAACTAGCTTAGTTGTCGTAATCTCTTATGGTAGGCTTATTGTGTGTCTTGCTAGTGGGAGATGATGGGTTTTGATCTCTGCCTTTTTGAACAATTGAGCAGGGAGGAAGTTGATTGGTTGAAAGGCCTTCTGATTTTGACTTGGAAAGGGTGTTTTGATTCCAATGAAAACTATGCTCGGGGGTCCAACGACTATCCAACTGGTGGGAGATAACAGGCCTTGGTCTCTTTCTTAAGCAGTTGAATGGTGGGAAAGTTGATTAGTTCGACAGCCTTCTGATTTTGAGTTGGAAAGGGAGTATTTGATTCTAGTGGAGACTTATGCCCTGGGGTTGGATGACTATCCAGCTAGTGGAAGATAACATGCCTTGATCGCTTCTTTCTCAACCAGTTAAACAGTGAGGAAGTTGATTAGTTAGAGGGCCTATTGAGTTTGAGTTGGAAAGAAAGTGTTTGATTCCAGTGGAGATGATGACTTGTGGGGTTGGATGACTATCCAGTGGCATTCTTTTAATAATTAGGAGAGATGATGAGAGAGAGAATGTGATGGCTTTATTCATTAGTTTTATGGAAGGGTAGGCTGAATAAGATTTTGGGTACTTTCTTCATTGCCTTCATTTCTGAAATAAAAAGAGTGAAGAATATAGAAAAAAAAAAATTGACCTATCATTCTAGTAGGAGGGTACAACAAGAGATTTCCCATATTTCCATATCCAAGACTCCACAATTTTTTCTTAAGTGTCTCAAGGGGTTTCATTGTGGTTACATAAAATATTTCATGGGTTTTACCAAATCAAAAAGAAAATCTTCCACATGGTGTTAGTTGCACATTAATGTACCAGTTCTTAGACAGTGGCAAATTGCACTTACCTTGACCTATTTTTTTTCTTTTTTACTGGAATAATTGTTCTATTCGATAAAAAAGGTCAACTTGGGACCATTTGGTTCTGAGTTATTATACAACCGGAGTAGGCAAGAGAAGCTGCCTGTTGTTGCAACTGTGAGTTTTAGTTTGAGTTTCTTTGCCAATTAATAAATAAGTAAATAAATTTGAGTGGTTCTGCCTTTATAAAAACTAACAAGGAACTCATATAACTTTGCTTGTTTTGCACAAGAAAATTCTCCTTTGAAGTTTTCCATGAAATTTTCTCTTCACAGGTCTTGGACAGCCATGGATACCTATTGACTGCATTAGGTCATGGGTTATGGCCTTCGATGGTTCTCCTCTCTGAGATCGTTCAAACATTTATTTTGGCTGACTTCTGCTACTACTATGTAAAGAGGTGCGTGCTATGGATAAATAGTAACAGTATGGTTTTAGTATATTCTTGACTTGTCTGGTCCATCTTAGTACTTGGATTTAGCCCCATCTTAGGGTCTCACACTGCAATATTTATGATATGCATATACTTTCCTCAAAATTGTGATGTTTGCTATAAAAAATGCATTTTTTTAATAACATGTGCGAGGAAGGCATTCTGAAAATTGCTGATGGGGAGAATTATAAATTCTCCTGAATGCCCCACCAAAAAACCCAACCCCAACCAGCAGGTTTCCCAAATGCTCAGTACAACCCAACATTAGGAAGCTGGAATTTGGGGAATTCCAAATGCCAATAGTGTCATTTCAAAGAGCTGGATTTTTGGAATTCCACCAAGCAAAAAGGGAACTTTAGATCCTCTAGACAGTAACTGACATTTCTGTCAGAAATTCCCAGAACAAGGAATTCCCATCAGAAATTTCTCCAAACAAACGTGCCCTGAGTTCATTGGTGTGTCATCATATTTAATCACATTAGATTATTAGGAAAGCTCATTAAGTTGACCCCAATTGATGGGATGAGGTATGATGACGGTGGTGGTGATATTAATTCAGATTACATGCTTGTTGGTTGTTTCCTTGTCATCTTTTATTGACTGCAATATTTCCTTCTGCAGTGTTGTAGGTGGCCATCTTGTGTTGAGGCTCCCATCAGGGGTTGTGTGACGAACATTGTAGTAGAGTGACAATCTGTAGAACTTCTAATTCTCAATTTGTAGATATAAATAGAAATTCTGATTCTTGAGTATTAAAATATCAGTTACCTGGTTACACAGTTATAACTGGTTTTCTTTTTGTTGTGTTTACGAAAAATAATTAAGAACTAATTTTTCTGTCAGTACTTAAGTTGCATGCATGTCTGTGGGGCAAATTTATTTGAAGTACGAAGTTTAGAAGCCACTCGTTTGATTTTGAGCTGTCCTCATGAACTTGATTGGTGATGCATTCTTCTTGTGGGGGCACATGAACTGGTCTAAGTCCTCTCTGCAAGGAAAATTAGTTCAATCTCTCGCCCAAACATTTACATTCTCTGATGTAACTAAAGTGAATGTGTGGTGGATGTTTGTCATTTCTCAACCTAATGGATGCTTGGTCTTGAGGCCAAGTGATGTGTGGTGGACGTTGCCACTTGCTTTCATGTTATATTTGATGGGAATTAAATAATAGATGCATATCATTGGTGGAATTTAAAGGTAAGAATTCCAATTCATCTCTCTCTCATGTTTTGTTTTTTGGTAAATCTCTCTATGATGTTATGGATAGTGTGTATTGCAAAAAGGCCTTCGGTGGGGAAAAAATTTTGGTAGTGAGGATAGATTTAAGTAGGAAAAATAAGGGAGTGAAAGATAAATCATTCTTGCTGCCAATGGGGCACCTACAATTGAGAATTGTACAGTCAAAATGTAATCATATTATAACCTTAAATCATATGGATAAGTGTCTTTTAGGGCTGATTTTCAATATACTCCTAATTCACGAACGCCATTGTATCTGATGGGGCCATTGAATTCCGCCCCGTCCCATTTATTAGTTTCTTCATTGCTCATCTTTCCTTCCGCTGGTTATCCAATGTGTCTGGTGAGCAGGCCCACTTGGGGCCCATCCGAGTGGACCAAACCCTCCTATAGTACACACATCTCTTCGGGTTTGTACCGCCCAATGGATTGTACACCATTGGGCTGACTGTGTACCCATTCAAATAGATTGTACATTATTAAATTTAAATTTGTGAGGCCTGGATGAAAATGATAGGATGATCAGATGAGGTCTAAATTTGATAGATAGATAGGTCCCACCCAGATCTTGAAACCACCCTACACCCCCATATGGGGGCCACAACCCAGTGCATATAGAGCCCTAGTGCGCTAGTGCCTTAGATGAGCTCCCTCTATCCTTCTATTATAGCATGATTTTGAGAAATAGTAAAGAACGAAGGTTCCGATGCAGATGAGACTATAACTTTAAATTTAATTATTAAGGCCATGGGTGGCGTTATCATTTCCTGTCACAGTTTGATCTTTCTCATTAACCTCTCACTTTGTACCAAAGCCTCTCACTTTGAACCCCTTTGGTACACAAAGGAATTGCGTGTAATTATGAGGAATCCAATACCCGGTTGAGACAAGTTTGTGGTCCACATGGCACAGTAGTTTTCACGAAAACTCATCACCCTACCTGACTGACTTGGAACTATCGAATCATTACAGGTCGCTACTACCACAAACCTTTCTGGTTAGGGTCTACTATACTTCTTGTCGAGCTAGACTGCTGGTTCATATTAATATCCCTCAGTTGTAACCATTTCAATTATCAATTTGATTAGACTAGACCAGCAATCTGGATCTCAGTTATCTTCGTCCCCATGTGATAAATTAATCCAAGGGCAAATATAACTTCTAAAGCACTTTTCTTTCCTTGCTGAGAGTTGCTTGTGTTGATGCAAAGATATACATTTTAAAGGGCAGCAAACTCCAGCAAGCAATTTTGATAGTTGATCTCTCTCCAAATTAAGTTAAATATATCGTGTAGCTAACCCAACTTGGGAGTTGATACTCTTTAAACAAGTTTAATGCTAGAGAGCAAGAGGTCAAAGTTCAGACCATGACAGATGATTCAGCTCACTTCCTAGTGTGACCTCTTACAGGGGCTTGCCTTGCGTGCACATAACCGTGATTCTGATCATTCACCACTGCCTTAACATTCATGTGCTAGTTTGCTTATCAGGTGTGCCGCATGACAGGTCATCAGGTCACGTGCCACACCTGCGGACTGAATAGGCCTACAGGTGTTCATGGCCCTGGTTTGGCCGGGCGGAATTGCTTGCTCAAGCCCAGCCCATTTAGTTATTGGGCCTAATATTCAGACCTGGATTCAGTCCATGGACCTGAATATCTAGCCCAACCAGGCCATTTGCAAAATCTCTAAGCAATTGAGAGGGGGAGAGGGGGAGAGAGAGAGAGAGAGAGAGGGAGAGGGAGAGAGATTTTGTTGGGCAATGTAATTCACTGTTTTTAGTATTCACAAACACTATAGAGAGAAGGGAAGGTGCAGCCCATTACAAACATTCTGACAGACTGATAATAGTAAGGTCGGCACTTTGTTGTTTATTATTGATTTTTGCAAGAGAAATTGATGGAACCGAGGACTGATGAGAGAGGAACGTTGGTTTTGGACCTAAGGGCACTTTTTCCTTCCATTGTGGGTGGTCATGTTAGCATAGCAAGGGCAGACATCCCTGTTTCCAGAGGTCCCTGGAGGCACGCAGTTGCACCTCTGGCAGCAAGTGTTACATGCCCTTGTGCACATCTTTTGCCTCGACGCTTTGCTGCACCGATAGTCACACTTCGAAGGACAGTCTGCAAAATCACCAAATGCTTTTGGTCACATAAAGACACACAAATATATACATATATTTTAGGTACATTTGTGAGACGAGAGAATTTCTCGAGAGAAAGGAAAATCATCCAGATCTTTAATACTCGCATCGGATCTTTTGGGCAATAACTTTTTTTGAAAATAAAAAACGAATGGAAGGGAAGATTTCAATTTTCTATTAGAAAGGGTAGGAAGGCAGGATTCCCCTCTTTCATGAAAATGAAAACCAACCGCTAGATCGAGGATTCCTCTAGTCTCACAAAAATCGTAACTCTTCGTACCTATAGTTACTCCGTTTCCTTCATCTGCCCACGTTCCTCCCCTGTAGATGTCCAGCTGAAATTTTCAACACAAGATCATTAATAGCTCTTTTTTCTTCTTTCTCACAGTTTGTTCTAATCTATGATTCTCATTTAGTCATGAGAAGTGATCACATACAGATGGGTTTTAAGCATGCATGTGGGGCCATGCAAGCCTCATGATTAATGTAGGTTCATTTGTATGTTAATGCAATTGTGCTTGATTGATCTAGGTGGGCCTCACAAGGAGGTTCACGTGTATACTTTCGTTTGTATTAGTTTTCATATGGAAATGTTCCTTTGATGTATTATAATTCCTTAAATGAATCTTCATGATAATTAAGAAGTAAAGGAGGTTTCAGTTTGGTGCAAGAAAATATATAGAACACATCAGAAGTATGATAGAAGAAAGCTTCAATGCTTTCTAATAATCTAATGACTGGAGATATGATTTGATTTGTTCTTGCAAAGTAAGGGCCCATGGGTGAGGAGCAAAACGAAAAGAAAAAAATTATGTTCAAGATTATATATAGAAAAGGTGCAATAATCACCTCACCCATTCCTTCCATGCACCCACCTTGGATTACTTGCAAAGTGATTCATTCAGAGGATGCTAATCATCCCTTTTCTGCTTTTCTTTTGGTAAACAATCATCGATCCCTTTGTTTTGATAACGATAATAGATAAAAGAATCAATACTTAATGGGACAAGCCCATCCACGGGGACATGCCAACTACAAAACAAAACAAGCTTTGATGTGTAATCAAGATGTCTGAGATGAAGTTATGAACTCTTACATGTTGAAAGGAAAGCATTATATTATTTTATCATGGAAGTCATGATCTCATGCATTAAAGAAATGGTGACAGAGATCATGCATAGACAAACCTCAATCAGGAGGATGACAAGGAGGACTGTGAGAACCATAGTCGACCTGCTAGTAGCCATGCTTGTCGTTTGAGAGATAGAGAGGTATGAGGGAGGGGCGATCACCATGGTTCCCTTTATAAAGCCTAAGTTTCCTACAGCATGATAGTCTTTACGCATAGTTCGGATCTTCTAGACCTTCCACGTCAAGAAACCACCTGTGCTTTTTTTAAAAATAGGAAACCACCTGTGCTGTTTTTAAAAATAGGAGACATGGCAAAGATTATGAAGCCCACTAGACAATTGTTGGGGGCACTGAAGAATATTCGGATCCTCTAATTGCATTTGCATATATTACATACGGCTCTCTATGACTTTGTAATGTATGACAACTCATAAAGTTTATAGAGCTGAGATGTCTTACCACATATAAGAGGGCTATAATATTTGATAAGTTTAAAAAGAAAGACCAACTGTATCAAACATTATCAACTATTTCTACTCTGATTGTCCATGCTGCAACTTTAAAACAAATTTAGTAAATTTGCATTATCATCCTTTTATATATAAAATTCCTTTATATCTTTGACCAGTGACCTATAAAGTTTGAATTGTTTTAAAATAAAAAAAATGGTAAAAAAGCGATATACTGTAAATGTGCAGTGGTGAGACATCTTTTTATCTGTTGATACAAGCAACGATCAATTTTTGATTTTGCTGGTTTGGTTTTGCTGGATAGAGATTTGGGTATTACGTGGTGTATGTATGCCATAAATTTATAAAAGAAGAGAAAGGAAAAAAAATAAAAAATTGAGAGAAGGGATAAGAAGCTGAAAAACTACTCATTCCATTAATAGTCACTGCCAGCTGTTTGATCCACGGCAGTAAATTAGGAGGCCATGTGGCATCATAAACTGGTTCTAAGTTCACGTGTAGGTGACCGACCGATCCAGAAACCACTCCTGTTTCAGCAGACAGCTTCCAGCTTTAGAAGGGGCAAAGGATTCGGAATAGGTTTTATGCGTTGAGCTGTCCGTTGGGGTCATGTCGACCAACTTTGCCAGATTCTCGGTCTTATTCTGGCAATGAAAATGCATGAGTTTGTTGTGATTACCTGAATTATCATCAAAGTCTTTGTCCCAATTATATTAGGGTCGGTAATTTTTATTTTTCATTTGTGATTGCATAAATATTGATAATATTTTACTCAATCCATATCTCTCGTAGCGGGATGATACACCTTTCTTCCGTAGAAACAACCAAAATTAGCGCTAATGGTGAGGGTATGAATGCATGATCCCATAGGAGCGTGTGAGCAGGATAAAGATTTTCTTTCTTTAAGAACCACACTTTATTTTAGAATTACCCTAAACTCTTTAACAGAAACAAAAACAAAGGAAAATGAGGTTATTTTGTACATCTACCCTGCTTTGATAGGAATGATCTAGGTTTCTCAGATGGGAAATTATCACCTACTAATTTTTTCCTTTCTCCAAGAACGAATCATATGTTGTTTTAGAATTACATTTTATTTTTTTTGCTATCGGAGGGTTCCCAACCTTTTGGGCTGGACTAATCCCCCGGACCTAGAGGAAAGCCGGGTAAACTCCCTTATAGCTCCAGTGTGGTAGTGCAGTTTCGAACCTACAACTTTCGGGTGCAAACCGTAGTCTTAGGCCAAATGAACTATCCCTTGGATTGTTTTAAAATTACACTTAACATAGAGCTAACAGCAACCAACTGTTTTGATAAGAATCTAGGTTTCTCAAATGTTAATTATCATCTACCAGTTAACTCTATAAACCTTTTGAAGAGGAACCAATCCATATATTAAGGCTTTTCTGCTTAAGCAATTTAAGGAAGCTATCATCAATTACTTGAAGAATTTTCGGGTTTCCAGATTTCCCTTTTCATTTTAGAACAGCCCTCCCTCCATGAAATGGAATCCCTCCTAATATTGATATATGTTTTACAAAAGGGAAATTCAAAAAATGAAACGCCCCTTTTATTAACTCCCTTTTTTCCGTCCCTCTTATGTTTGGTCATGGAGCCCATATTGAATTAATCTAATCTTTTTAGGATGATCTTATGGACTCGAGATTTTACATATAGGTAGGCATCGTATGGATCTTTGCATCTGATGGAATTCCATGATCATCATGAATCCCAGTAGTTCCAACTAGGAGGGACGTTTTCTTCTAAAAATTACCCGGACACTATATAATGCTCCCCTTCACAACATATGTATGTATGTATGTACGTATGAATTTATATATTTGTAGAGCGATCAAGTTAAATTTGAATACCTATAATCCTAACCAAGAGAAGGCCTGAATTTCGTGTGGGTTTGAAATCTATGCTTGGCTTTAACTTAAACCACAACAAACCAGTGGAAGACCTAGAAAATTTTCCTTGAGAAGGCCACTAAGATTTTCCTTCAGAGGTCCACTATCTTTGAGTCTGAGAGGATCAAGTGTAGACGAAATATGAATTTCATAAAATTTTGATGGGTCCTGCCCCCTTGGTTCAGCTCTTGCAGAATCAAAACCGCTCCAAATCTCCCTTCCAGTTAGGTCTGGCCGTGTGGGTTTAGGTTTGGCCCAGCACAATTCACACCCTGTAAATATATATATAATAGGTTATGCTCAAGGATCCAAACTTTCCAAATACAAAATTTTTAGTTACCTTTCCCACGCTCAGTCCAAGACATACACAACTGTTTGTCGTTTGGATTTATCAATGAGAAATGATTCATGTAGCGCCAACAGATTTCTATAGAGGCTGCTCACTTTCCTCAATCCCAACAAGTAGATGAATTCATTTCATCCTCAGTAACCGAAGACATTACCAAAGATAATTAACTTTAATCAAAGCGATCTCTATCAATATTGGACACTATAATGATTAGGTAAATTAATTAGATCATTTTTAGTGAATGTAACTTTAACAATCGTGATGTTCCAACATATGTTCATCCACATGTTTGATTCATTCCAACTATCTAAATTGAAAAACGCCAGTACGTACCCAGTGAAAATCTCTCCACCATACACTGCAATCTGTTGCATATCCGAGTATCATGCCTCTTTAGAAATGCATCCAAGTAGAGAAAGTGAAAGGCACACAAAACGTCCACTTTGGCAGTGATTAAATTGCATCTGCAGCTATCAGGCACTAGCATGATATGATATTAGTCCAAGTACAGCTAGCAAAAGGCAAAAGGACTAGAGCAGACGGCTAACCTTTGTGAAAAGGTTGGTGGTCCACAACTACAAATGGCAAAAGCATATATGTACATGGAAAATTAAGAGAGTTCTGCGTATTCCGAGTGACAATGACTTATCAGAAATTAGCAGAGAATGAAGCTATAGTTGGCTACTGCTAAATAGAGCTGATGGAGACTGTCCTTTGCTCTTGACCTGTGTGCTTCTGCTTTAGTTTGTGAAGTTGGTTTTTGCCCCAGCTTCGCAAAAGGTCTAAAGAATATTGTGTTGAGTGGGGGCGCTTTGGTTGGGCAACCTTTGGCTCCACTATTTGGATTATTCTTCCTGTGGCTTTGTTACCTGGTCTTCCAAACGTGTCCTTGTAAGAGCCATGCATGGCTTATGTGGTCAAAAAGGCTCGTCGCCTTTACCATGCATCATGTACAAAAAAAAAAGTTTGCACTCTGAACAACAACATGCATTCGTTCGTTATTCTATATGGTGTAAATAAATAAATATAAAATAAAATATTTACATTCTCTAAGCTTTTTTTTTTTTATTCGGGCCACGGAATCAATTTCATCTAATAAATTAATATATAGTAATGCTAGAAAATAGATTACTTAGGTGAATAATGGTTTGAAATGTCAAATTTGGGCTTTTGGAATTGACAATACTAGATTGATCATATGGCCCCACATGCTAAAAATAGGTGGGTGCTCATTTGATGATGTCTTTGGCAAATATGGCTAAAAAGAAAAGGAAAGGGAGAGACTTAGAAAAAGGGTCTAATCTCTATTTGAACCACTCGTACTAAACAACTTATTATGAAAAATGGCCTAATTTCTAAGTATAGGACTTAATTTTGCATTGTTCTAGTCATTAGCTTGGATAAAGGAGGGATTAGCATAAGGTTTAAAGCCAGTGGTGGTAGTATAAAATATTTCATATAATGCATAATAGAAAATTTTATTTCTTTCGACCTTGACCCAGCACTTGCCCGTGAGGGTAGGGTAAGGGCTTAGGTATTATAGGTCCGCCGAGGGCTTTGGTTGAGCCTAGGCCCGGCCCTCATATATGATAAATAAATAATCGCAACTTTTCCACTAATCGGGTCAGCGGAAACCCACTCTTCATTTGCAACTTTTCCGCTGATCGGATAGGTTGAAACTTTACAATTGCAACTTTTCCTTTGATCGGATCCGCGGAAACTCTACGATTGCAACTTCAACACACTTAGTTTAAACTCATTGGGAAAATCTAAAACCCTACATTCTTTTTTATTAAAAATCTGTACAATGAGGCAACCTATTTTTAATTCCTTGGCTCTCCTACCGTCTCTTTATTTACACTCATCTTGATAGAGTTGCTTACCTATAGAGCAACCCCAGTTTCTCACATTCTCTAATTTGGTTTTTTTGGTAAATACATTCTCTAATATGTTAAAATAAGACTTGTGGCTTGTTTGTGGAGGTCATTGATGCCACAGAACTGGGTGTGTTTTGTGATTCTCTACTCTTCCGCCATCAAGAACCATGTGAATTGCTGATAAAAAAACCTTCTTTTTTTTTTTTCAAAAGTTGACAACTATAGGTTTTGAACCCCCACTCGCTCTCCCAAGAAATAAAATTGTAATCATATGAGGATTTTCCCCTCAGTGACCATGAGTGGACCAATCATGGTCCACCACGTCACCGCGGGTAGCTCCCAGGAAAGATGATGGGTTGGAACTTAGAAAGTTATCAATGGGAGGTCATTGCACAATAAACAAATAAATAAAAATCGAGAGGGACATTTTGTAAAAAGAACATGTAGGATCCAAAAACTTTGGGGGTGGGACCGTGGGTGGCCTCAGATTCATCAATTGGATTAGGGTTGAGTTGGCAGGTTGAAGTAAAATAACCTGACTCCGTTGCGTTGATTGGTATAATAACATCACCATATCAACCGATCTCTGTTTGATTTATTAACCAGAATAACATGGTTGCCTTCGGGTCAGGTCAGAAAGCTGGCCTGTGTTGAATACATGTTCAATCTTAGTTTAGTTATCAAGCCTATTCACGAGGTCCAATCCAGCTAAATTAAGCACCTGAGCCATTACCCATTTGTTTAAACATCTTGGGTCAGGCTAGTCAAGCAGTTGAGCATTAACAGTGCCATGCCCTCAGAATTCAATTACATTCAAAAATTAGGCCTTAAGGATAGAAGGTGGAGCTAATTATCGCTCTAATCAGATTATTCCAACTCTCTCTCTCCCCCACGTTTTCATTCCTTGGTCGTCCCATGCGCCATCATTGGCGTCCTCTGCACCACTGTCTCTGGGTCTGGGACACCATTATAATAGTCGACCCGCACTAGAAGTGGGCTAACCCCAGTCCCAGATAATAGTTCTTTGCGGTCAAAGCAATGATGGAAGGGCCCAACCATCTGAATAGTGTTGGGGCGTGCAGTGTCCTACTCAAGATGGTCCCCATATAGTGACCTATCTACGATCGCCCCTAAGCCTATGCTCTGATGATGGCTTTTGGATACTTTTCTTCTCCTTTTTTAAAGGGGTGATTATAACCTCTTAACCTTGATTTCCATGGGTTAATGATAAAAGATATGAAAATGCCATCAGATGTCCTAATTTGTAAAAATCCCTTTTTCAAATCAAAATTGATGACTGATTTTGACAACTTGTGTGGATTCTGGGCCTCAATTGTGTAAAACTAGGCCTAGTAACAGGAGTCCAGGGCTTAAGCCTAGGATCCAGCACAACTGAAATCAATGTCACCTCTCCTGAGTTTTTTTTACTAGTATCAACCTATGTAAATATAAGTTTTTGTGATTTCCTTTTTGTCATCCCCAGTTGAAGGCATACCAATTAGCAGCAGCAGGAAGGACGTGATGTTCTCATCATGGATTATGAACAAACCAGCACTTAGCAATAAATCAAGTCAATTAAATTGTCTCAACTCATTATTTAAGTCTTTTTTAGATTCTAAATATCTCTTAATCAATATATTTTTATGTTATTCAATCCAATGACTAAAATCAGTTGGGCAATAGTCAAATTAAAGTGAGTGAGGCTGGTCAATCGTAAGTTGCACATAACATATGTTGATTTTACTTGTATTTCCAACAAGTATCACGAGGGAGCTGTTTGTTTCTCATTATTTTTGTGACGTTTGAGGTATGGCTTTGCCTTGGATTCTGCACTTTACTCCAGAAAATACTAAACAAGAATTATTTTAATTGCAATATAATATAACTCAATATGAAAACAAAAGCACAAGGGCAGAAACAGAAAGTCAAAGGGAGACAGACTAAGAGGAATTAACTGAAAGGAAACTGGAGAGGCCTTCACTGGGATAAGGAGATTCCAAGGTCCAATGATAGCACATTAAGGGCACGTAAATGGTGAATAAATATATCAATCATGCTTGTCTATAATTTTATAATTATTTATATATTTATATATTTTTTTTCTATAAATTAGATATATAAATAGTGTGATGATTTAAACATCCGTTGAGGTGGAAAATGCAGAATATCAAAAACACATTCACTTCAGAAGAATACCCATCGGAAGCGGGGCGTTTGGTGGTGGGACATTTCCGTTCCACACTCCAAATATACCTCACTAGGTGGGCCCCAGCCAATTAGTCATCAGGTGGGCCACTCTCTAGGCACCAACATGCAAATATCTGCGGACCGTTTGATGGGTGGGTTCGATTATTTTCTGGCAGTTTATCTCCCCCTACCCCCGCTTAGCCGGGGAGCACTTTGTGCACCGGGTGAGCCCTTTAGTTTATCTGCGTAGGTGGACCCCACCGCAAAACAAACTTCCGTGGCAATCCGGAGCAGGTGCATATAGCCGCGCTTTTTCTGACACTCTCCACGACTCTTCTCTACTCAGCAAGTCAGCATAGAACATTAGAACCAGCCACCAAGAACAAGAAAGAAACAATATCATAAAAACAGAGAGAGAGAGTCTTGAATCTTTGAAACGGAATCAATCAAGAAAACGTCGTGAGATGAGAATGGCCCAGTACAGACAATCAGGAGCAGAGAGATCGGCGGCATTCCGAGGCCACGATTGCCATCACGGCAGCAACGGAAGCTCCGGCGGTATCTCCGACCAGATTTCCGGCCACATTCCCCTGAAGCAAGGCAGAGTCCGGAGATCCGGCCGCTCAGAAAAGTACCGGAGTGTCTCCGTCGGCATGGTCGCCGTCATCATCCTCCTCGTTCTCGTCATCACCTTCTTCCATTTTAATTTTCTCTCTCGATACCAAGGTTAGAATTAGATTCCCTCTTCTTGCAACTCAAAACACATTTCTTGAATTGCATTTGATTGAAATGAAGATTGTGAGTTCTACTAGTTCAGGATCATTTGGATGCCTCATATATTAGAATGACTGCATGCAATCATGACTTGTCTCTTGTTATATGTAATTTTTGTTTCTTTGGCAAATCTTTACAACATGCAATAAGTATCTAATTCAAATGTACCACCACATTTTTATGAGGAGTGGTTTCTAATTTTGAAAAGGTTGGTGAAATGAAATTATTTTAAAATACTTAGCAGGCTTGAGTGTGAAGTGTGATATAATTTGGAATGTGTTTTTGTGTGAGATTTTGTACAAGAGATTAGTTGGGTTTGTTGAAATCTTCTTAGATTCTGTAAATTGTGGATTGTTCTTTACTGAGAGTGGGATAATTTGTATTAGAGATTTTGGATGTGTAATGTGCTCTCTTGTTCTCTTTACTAAATTTCTCCAAATTTTCTTACCTGCATCAGAGCTCTGGTTCGAGTTCCGCTTGCTGCTTTGGCTTTAGTTGATTTTTTGTTTGTGGTTCTAGATCATACATGGTTGCCTCCTAACTAGAAGTTTTATAAAGGAGTTTTCTTTCGGGTTTAGCATATTTAGGGCAGCATATGATTGCAATCCCTTGTTTCCTTACTGTATTAACATGTCTTCCTGTTTGCCCTTGAACATAGGGCTTAATGATAGATCACATAAAGTCTAGCTCTTAATCTTGTGCTTGTCATTTCTTTGTATCTATGCTTTTCTGTTTGTTGATTGTCTGCACATTTCCCTGTCTAAAATTCAAAATTAGCAATGCATCTAAGTAGTGTTTGGATGTCCCAAGAAGTTTAAAGGAAGGATTCTTTTCTGGAGAAAAGCTGGAGGAGAGCAAATCATTTCAGATCCATGTGGATACATTTCCATAAATTCGTGGAGCCGAAATGATTCAAGAAACGGATGCGAAATATTTTCAGTGCAATAATTCTTTTTTATTGTTTTTAGTGCAGTATCTCATTCCTCGCTATGTGGGCATCCTGATTCCTGACATATCCTTAGAGAACAACTCCATTCAATTTTAGCATTCATGTTCCTTGGCCTGGGGCAGCAGCATCGCTGCCATTTCCAGTGGAATTCCATGCTATTGCTATATCTCCTTTTTTAACATGATTTTCTTTTTAATGGGAAATGTTTATAGATGATAAGAATTGATACGGATTGCTATAAATGTTTATAGATGATTCGATGCATATGCAGATACTGTTTTTCAATTTGGCTCTTAGAAACTTTGTTGCAGGTAGAGACAATGTGGATAACCGGGAGTGGTAGCTTCGTCGAATTTGTTGTGTCTCTATTTTCTTCTGTTGAATATGTTTGTTTGTTACCATTTTAATCCATATTCATTTTCAGAAGAAAGATGATTGTAATTGGACAAACTTATTCATTACTTTCAACTACATTCACTCTCTTGATCTATAAAAATGATGTGCTTTGCAGAATACAAAAGTTTGAATAATGGTCAGGATGATGATGAAAAGAATGATATGGATTCTCTATCAGCTGTAACTCGGACAATGAATTACAAAGACGTCAAATTTGGGCATGGTTCCTTTAGAGTAGGGCTAGAGTCAAGATACTGGGATAGGGATGATAGGAGAAGGGATTTTGAATATAATGGTGATGACTTGGAGCTTGCCAGTGCTAATGATGTTAATCATTCCACTGAAAAGGATCGTAAATTGGAGAATCAGAGGAGTCGCCATGGTCACAGAAAGTCTAATATGAAGTCAGTTGAGGATGAAATAAGTGCAGGATTATATAATGAAGCTGGGCGCAGCGAATTGAAGCGTTATGAAGCAGAATATGAAGCCTCACTGAAAAGTAATGGAGAGTCATCAGATAAAAGTGGAGACAAACATGTATTGTATGATGGTATGGACACAGGATTTCAGGATGAAGATGATGAGCCAATGGTGGATGATGATTATGGCATCAAATCTCAGGACTATCTAATGGGAGAATATGTTGACACCAGATTTGATGATGTGAACTTGATGATGCCCTTAGATACCCCTGGCAGAAGAAATAATGACTCATATTCTGTTGAATATGTTGGGATTACTGATACAGTTGAGGACTCCCCTCTGTTATCTCAGAGTTCGGACAATGTTCAAAAGATATTCTCTACCGAGACTTTGAAGAAATCTGGTTGTGTGAAGAGGATAAATTCTAGGAGAGGGAAGCAGTGCGAACCTTCTGGTGAGTTTTCTATCTCATCATGCAGATGGTTGGCTTTTGCAGGCTGATTTTTTTGTCATCCGGTCCCTGTGAATCTTATAATTGTTTACCGAAATAGGTTGCCATGATATTGATTGATAATAAATTAAAATGTTCAATTAACAATCTTGACTGCCCATCTTGTTGGCCCTACCTTTTATGAACTTATCTTTAATCACTTTGATTGAATGATTCTAGTCATCTGATACAAAATGGATGGTCAAGTTTCAATCTTGGATTGAAAGGCCTAAATACTGCTCTGAATTTCCATCGCCAGTCTCAGTAAGATAGTCTTGCATTTTGAATTCCAACTGTCCTGTAGTGGTTAAAAGCATGGATGCTCTATATTTATTTATGACAAAAGATCCAAACATTGATTACAAGTATCAATCTTTTGGTCTCACCTTCAATGATTCATGCTTCTTAAATCAATAGCCTCTACAACAGGTGGTCTGTATTAACTATAATGGAATAAGGTCCAGTCATCTATTTCATTCATCCAGTGGTTCACACTTTAGATTGCCCATTTGCAAGATTTTCCTTTTAAAATCAAATTTAATGGTTCCAGAAATGTCACCAAAACAAGTTATCCCTAATCAATTAAAACATGTTATATATATTGGGAACATCAATCATATGTGCCTGGCATTGTATTACTTATGATTTAAAATCAATCCTGAGCTCTGCTATGATTAATGGAAGTTTTAGAAGTTGATGGGAATGAATTTCATGAAACATCTTGAAATTACCATTAAAAAATAAATATCTTAAAATGAACCCCTGGGTAATTAATTTCCTTGGGCACAGAATCCTGTTTTGAGAATTGGAAATATATGTATATATATATATGAGTTTTATTTTTATTTCTATTTGAAAGATAATATATGGAAGAATATGGAAACCAACGTTTCCAGCTATCCACCATATTGTTCTATTTCTCCCCCCTGTACATATTTTATATATTCTCTCTTTTCTATCCAAAACTGATTATTGTATACTTTTGTTCTCCTTTTTCTTTTCTCCATTAGTTTTCTGTTTTTCTGTTGCTTCACTGAGATGTTGATGTTTAAACTTCTATAGGTTCCTCTTGTGACTTGAAGTTCTTAGACTCCACAGCACAGCTTGTAGAGCCTTCGGAAAGTAAAAAATTTTCACGGTTCTCCTTGCAGTATGCAGAAGAAGAAGACAGGCCTAGTGGATCTTGGGAACCCAGATTTGCTGGAAATCAGACTCTCCAAGAAAGGGAAGAGTCATTTTATGCTCATGATCAAAAAATAAATTGTGGTTTCATTAGAGGTCCACAAGGAGCAAGCACTGGATTTGATTTGGCAGAAGACGATGCAAGATTTATGAGTAGTTGCCATATAGCAGTATCTTCCTGTATCTTTGGAAACTCATATAATCTGACAATACCTACCAATAAAGTGGTATGTCTATCAGTTCTATCCACAATCTATCTTTTGAATTCAAGACCTTCATTAACTGGTACAAAGTGGTCAGGGTGGAGATATTTTGTGTAGTTGCTAGAGGAATTGCATATTGTCATTCCTGCCAATTCTGCACTTTTGATATAAATTCTAGTCTAGCTTATGGATCCTTTACAAATATGACAAAATAAAACAATCTAAGGGCAAAGGACACCTCTCTCTCTCTCTCTCTCTCTCTCTCTCTCTCTCTCTCTGGTAATAGTTTGATGCTTTGAGTAAATGGGAGGACGTTAGATGCCCCCCTCCCCCCACAGCAACCCACACACGCACAAAGTAAAAGACCACAGCCACTAGTGCTACCAAGGAATGTATGAACAAAACAAATGCAATAATATGAGGACCACTTTTTGGATGTCTTCTTTTGTGATAAGTTTGATTCATCAGAAATAGGGAGGAGGTGATTTTAAAGGTTTAAAAAGAAATTCTAGTGTTGCAAAGAATGCTTTGGAAATATATTAAACCTAGAACAGGATTCTCGACTTGCTTCATGGTTCATGTAGTCCCTTGGTCTTAGGTAATTGGGAATGACCTTAGGCGATCACTTGAGCCTGTAAAAAATGGCAAACCATTTTTGGCACCTATGCAAATCAAGGACTATTTTGCTATTCCTAAGGGCTGGTTTGTGCATGCCATTTCCATATAACAGGAAACCATTCTTCATGGAAGATGTAATTTTTATTAACAATTAATCTCTGAGGTGGCTCTTTCCACTATTTTTGTACAAAGTTTTGTAGATGGAAAGAGGTGGGAAAGTTTAGTCAAACCCTATTTGGTTTAGAAAGGAAACTTTTGAAGAATGGGTGTCTTTTGGAGAACGGAAACTGGTATTACTGCTCATTTGCCTGCCAGTCAAACCCAAATCCCTCAAAATTTTGCTATTATAATATTTCC
>CM022948.1:112463929-112496429 GCA_012931725.1 Litsea cubeba | reverse complement strand
CTGCTGCTCATTCAAAGTTCCCCAACGTCTTCTAGTAATTAAACAAACAAACCCAAACACACTCTTTCTTTCTACTGATTTTGTTGATTCTTTTTCTCTTTCGCGTTAGATTAGATTGATTTTGATGTTTCTTTAGTTTGGGTACTTTTGTAGAACAAAGGCAACTTTATGTATGGTGGGGCGACTGCATCTTTGGTTGACATAGTTGGAGCCGCTGCTGTTTTCACTGTGGCTCCCGTTACTGGTGTTTCAATAGAAATCAGTGTCTCCTATTTGGATACTGCTTTTCTTGATGTGGGTACCTTCTCTCTCTCGCTCTCTTAAATTTCTTGATGTGAGGTCCTTTTCTTTTTTCCTTTTTTCTTACCCTCAATATGTGTTCTGTCTATCATTTCTTTCCCTCAATATATTGCTCTATATTGCTTTGTGAGTTGAGGACTCAGATTCTAGTTGAGCATTTTGTAATATGATTTTTCTTTATTTACATTGTTGGGTGAGTTGGGTTCCTCACCCACATTTTGTTTACCAGGGGTTTTGTCACGACCCGAATCCAAGATTTTAATCAAATTGAGTTAATCGGAGTCGAAATCATATTTACTCCCGTAAATTTTAAGTACATAAAACTCACAAGAGATGACAGTATACACATAATGCGGAATATAAACCAATATATATATTGATTTCAAAACTTATTTACAATATTATCATAACTATCACTTGCATATTTAAACAATGCAAGGATCAAAATATGAAACTGTGTGGGGAGATTTTCAGAACCACAGGATTAAGCTAATCACGGCCATCAGATGAGATTAAGCATTCTCACGTGCCATCCGCGCGCCATCCACGTGGCACCAATCTCACCCCGGCTACCAGGACAGGAGGTCCGACCGAAGTCAGGCAGCTCCGGGCCCTTAACGCCGAACTGGCCCACCTCGGGTGTCATCTCGGCAGGGAGCTCCACCTCGGCTAGGCCACCCCGGATGCCATCTCAGCAGAAAGCTCCACCTCGGCTGAAGAAGCCGGGACGGAAGCCGAAACCAGAAAGGGTCTCCACTCACGCCCCTCATCCCCCACGTCACCAGGCACGTGGAGGGATGGGGGCACGAGCCAGTGGGACAGATGCGACATCCAGCCACTCACAATCTTCACCAGATCCCTGACAGGGCGGCGTCCAGCGGCTGAGGCCACATCAGGGCAGGGCCCGAGGGCGGATCCGCTGGTACCCCCTACCGCCAAAGGCGCCCAACACGACCTGGCCCAACAAGACGTGCATTAAATGAGATGCGGGCTGACCCGACGGGCATTTAATGCATAGTGGGCTGGATTGGACCACAATTAATGCAATGTGGGCTGATCGTGACTTCCCAGTCCAATCATGGGACCCACACCACAATATCTCCCAAAGATACGTTCCACGCTCTATAAATAGAGGCTCATACCACCATCAAAGGTACAACCCATTTTCCATTCACAGAGCCCTTACTCTGTCTTTCTTCTCCCTCTCCTTCCATTGTTCCAGTTCCCATACTGACTTTGGCATCGGAGAGCCTTGCGCCGCTCAGGCCAGGGTCCTCTGACCGTTTGCTACTCTCTTTCAGGCTTTCGGACGGCATCCAGACGTTCCAGACACCATCATCTTCTCGGATAAGTCCTGTAAGGCACCCTCTTATTGTGGGTCATAATTTTCTGCACCTACAATTGGCGCCGTCTGTGGGAAAGCAATATCCCAGCCTTCCCAACCTTCTCCAAATCTTTCCAAACAATCTTTCTTAACCTCATCTTCTCAGAAGCCATGCCTCCGAAAGCTAAGAAGGGTGTAGAATCCTCAAGAGCAGCGCTCGAGCTGCCACCACCGCCAACGGACGTCCCTCCCCAAGGACGCTCCCGTACGGTGCATGGCACGACTGCAGGCGAGGGCCGCATAGGCTCTCAACTCTTTATCGAGTTCCCACTCCAAGAGGGACTCGAGGCCTCGATCTCGCCAGAAGAAGTCGCGCCATCCGGACGCAATGAGCGTCAGGATGAGCGCCCCCGGAAGGACAAAGCCGTGGCCGTAGGAGAGACGCGCCACGTTCAACCCCCTGCTACTGGAGAGGTTCCCGAAGCTGCTCTCCTCCAGAAGCAACTCCAGAAGCAAGGGCAGCTGATTCGCGAGCTCCAGCAGCAGTTGAGGGCAGTGCAAACTGCCTCCTTGAGGGAAGTCTCTGAGCCTCAAGGGAAAAAGAAGGGCGCCCCCAGCAAGGCAGCCCAGCCTCCTTGTGAGGACCTCAGACCTCATCTGGACCAGAAGCGGAGCCAGATCCGTGACGAAGGCTCGAGCAACAGCCGAAGTCACCGCAGCCGCGATGGCCGAACCCATAGCCGTCGTAGCCCGAGCCGTCCCAAGCGGAAGACCCAAGCTCAGACTCCAGAGAAGGACGACGAGCAAGAGCGATTTGACAAACGCATCAGATTGGCTTTACAGCACAACTTGGAGATGCGGGACCAGAAGCAGCTCTGTGGTCACACTGATCTCGGGGGCTCTCCCTTCACAAAAGAGATCGAGCACACCCCCTTGCCCAGGAAGTTCTCCGTCCCGCGGTTCATTCCCTATGACGGACTGTCCGACCCGTCTGCGCACCTCCGACACTTCTCCCAGAAGATGTCCATCTGGGGAAACGAGGGTCACCTAAACTGCAAGATTTTCTCCTCCAGTTTGGGCGACCTCCCCCTGAAGTGGTTCTGCTCCCTCCCGGAGCAATCGGTTTCCAGTTGGAAGGAGCTCCAGCTCTCCTTCCTGAAGAAGTTCCAGGCCTACACCGTCGTCCCCAAGAAGGAAGGGGACCTCATCGCCCTCAGAATGAAGCAGGGCGAAACTCTCGCCAAGTTCACCCACCGATTCTGGGCGGTCTACGGCCAGATCGAGGGCGCGAGGGAAGGGATAGCCATCTACGCCTTCCAGCATGCCCTGATCCCCGGCATCGACTTGCGAAAGGACTTGGCCGGGGACACCCCAGAGTCCATGCCAGAGTTGATGTCCCGGGTGAAGCGCTTCATCGCCCGGGAGGAAGATGAGATCCGAGCCCGGGATCAGGACGGGCATCCGGAGCCCGAGCAGAAGAGTAGCCAGCCTCGGCGGGGAGGCGGGAGGCCCTCCCAGAAGCAGGAGCCCGAGCAGGCCTGGGTCTCCAGTTCGGCGAAGCCTTCGTCGTCCAGGTCTGGGGGCACCTGGAAGCCCAGACCTCCCTCCAGCGCCAGTCAGGGCGTCAACGTCGTCTTCAAGGAGCCGATCTACCGCATCCTGACCAAGATCAGGTCCAAGCCGTTCTTCAAGTACCCTCCGCCTATGCTGAATGGGCCCACCTCGGGCGCCCGAAGCAAGCTCTACTGCTCCTTCCATAGGGGCAACGGGCACAGGACCGAAGACTGCAACTCTCTGCAGTGGTATCTGGAGAAGCTGGCAGAAGAGGGCCACATTCCAGAGTTCGTTGAGGCAGGAGATGCTGGCGGCAGCGAGGGCCGAGTTCACCAGAGCGCAGCCCAGGTTCCAGACAGTGAGGATTCGGAGAAGATCATTACGTGATCCATCTGGCGTCCTCCGTATCCATCTGTATCCCAAAAAATTCAATTTCTAAAAGATGTAATGAATCTCTGAATCAATGGAAATAGCTTTCGCCCCGTCATCAATCTGTCATCTCTTTGATCGACTTCGGCTACATGGCTCTACGCCCTGGAAATGGCCTGGAGTTCTTACACTCAGCCTTTCCTAAAGCCCCGTGTCTTGGACACAATCAAGGCTCTACGCCCTGGAAATGGCCTGGAGTTCTTACACTCAGCCTTTCCTAAAGCCCCGTGTCTTGGACACAATCATGGCTCTACGCCCTGGAAATGGCCTGGAGTTCTTACACTCAGCCTTTCCTAAAGCCCCGTGTCTTGGACACAATCATGGCTCTACGCCCTGGAAATGGCCTGGAGTTCTTACACTCAGCCTTTCCTAAAGCCCCGTGTCTTGGACACAATCATGGCTCTACGCCCTGGAAATGGCCTGGAGTTCTTACACTCAGCCTTTCCTAAAGCCCCGTGTCTTGGACACAATCATGGCTCTATGCCCTGGAAATGGCCTGGAGTTCCTACACTCAGCCTTTCCTAAAGCCCCGTGTCTTGGACACAATCATGGCTCTACGCCCTGGAAATGGCCTGGAGTTCCTACACTCAGCCTTTCCTAAAGCCCCGTGTCTTGGACACAATCATGGCTCTACGCCCTGGAAATGGCCTGGAGTTCCTACACTCAGCCTAAGCCCCCGTGTCTTGGACACACTTTGGGTATATACGCCCTGGAAATGGCCTGGAGTTCTTACACTCAGCCTTTCCTAAAGTCCCCGTGTTTGGAACACACTCAAGGGTTAACAGCCCTGGAAAAGGCCTCGAGTTCGGACACTCGGCCGAATTCCTAAAATCAGGGTTTCATCCCACTCTGCAAGGGTCTACCGCCCTGGGAATGGTCTGGAGTCCCTGCACTCAGCCGTTTCCTGAAGTCCGGGTTCATAGACCCCTCATACCTCGGCGCAAGGCAGTTCGGCCAAGGTCAGCCAAAGGTCAGCCATTTCGGCCAAGGTCAGATTCCTGAAGTCCGGGTTCATACACCCCTCAGAAGGCCATAGCCGCACTCACTCTCGCCTAGCCGAGTCCAGCGGAACGATGGATCTACCCGGCGCAAGGCAATTCGGCCAAGGTATGGATCCACCTCGGCGCAAGGCCAGCCATTTCGGCCAAAGCCAGCCATTTCGGCCAAAGTCAGTCTTCAAAAAAGAAAAGAGCTGTGCCATCACTCAAACACAGAAAAGCAGCATAAAAACACAGGTGTTCCAGAACAGTGCAAGGAAAAAAGACAAATAAAGAGCAGCCAGGCTACTGTGGCTTCGGCGACTCCACTAGGTCGATCACCGTATCTGCTGGACCAATGGATTCGGCCGAAACCGCGACCTTGCTGTGAGCGTTGCTGGCAGGAGATTCTTCGACCAGAGCCTCATTTGCTCCGGGGGCAGAAGAGGCCTCACCCCGAGGCACGGCAGAAGCATCACTGGCAACCGGGGCACCGCTCAAGACCGGGGCAGCTGGAGCATCTTCCGGAGCAGGAACAACTGCAGGAGCTCCAACTGGGGCACTTTCGGCTGCAGAAGCGGAGCTCGGCTCAGGAGCCCCGCACCTCTCAGTGCAGCCAGGCATCCTTCCTCGAACAGGATGGCGGTGACCTCCTCCACCTGCCTCTCGTACGGCTCAGTGGCTTGATCCACCCCATCCTGGAAGGCGGACCGAGCCTTGGCCTGAAGAGAGGCCTTTTCCTTCTCCAGCTCGGCGTTCGCCGTCTTCAACCTTGTCGTCTCGGCGCGCCCAGCCAGCACTTCCCCACGCAGCCTCGTCCCCTCAGCAGTAGATTCAGCCTTCAATCTGGCCAGCTCAGACTCCAGTTCGGCGGTCTTCTTGTTCTTCGACGTAAGTTCGGCGACATCAGCCAGAGCCGATGCCAGCCGAGCAGCCTCTTCAGCGCTGGCCTTCTTCATCCCCTCTATTCATTTCCGCGACTCTTCCAACTCCCTCTTCAGCTTATCCCTCTCAGACTCCAGCTGAGTGACCCGCGTCGCGTTCTTATCGCTCCTTCCCACCACGGTCAGGAGCCTCTGCACGTTCTGCAAATGGAAACAGAGGGTCAGGTTCGACCAAGACACTTGAAGAATGAAGAAACGCAAACACTTACCAGAAGATTAGCCTGGATCGCCGAGACCATCTCGTGCGTCTCCATGTCTCTTGGCAGAGCACAGACCTTGGCGAAAGCTCCGATCACCTCGGCATTCCCCAACAGCCGGTCCTCGACTTTCAGAGGCTCACCGGGCTGAGTCTTCATCCTCGGCCTCCATGGCGCTGGGGCACTCCGGGGTCCGGAAGCCGATCCAGACCCTTGCCCCACCGAGATCGTCAGCTCGCGGGCCGCTCCACCGGTCGGCTTGCTGACCTGCGCGCTCTTCTCAATAGGAGTCTTGGCTCCGGGGGCCCGCGCAGGGGCCTCATTCTTCGGAGGCTGTTCAGCCCCCGAGTCCTTCTCCCCAGCCTTGGACTTCTTTCTAGGCGGGGACCCCTCCCTTGGGCGCTCCGGCGAAGCGTCGCCGCACTCCCGCACTCGGAGCAGGAGCAGAAGCTGGAGCAGGAGCAGAAGCTGAAGTAGCGCCAGCACCTCCCGAGCTCGAAGCAGCGCGGGTGCTGGCAGAAGATGGCGTCGCAGACTAAGAAGACCCCGCAGACTAAGAAGACCCCCGCCTAAACTTGGCCGCTAGGTTCGACGGCTCCGAACTTGAAGTAGACGACTCGGGACCGGATGCAGCTCGGCTCGCAACAGGATCGTTCACAGGGATCCCGGCAGACACCGCTATCAGTGAAGAGGCGACGCGTGTAGCCGTCGACTCGCTTCCCAGTACTGGCAAGACAGAGCATGTATCGCTTCAGAGCAGTTGAAGCAACACCAGACGACGATCGCCACATCCCCGGACGGATTCTTCTAGCTTTCAACCCCTAAAGGCTAGCACACTTCAGAGGTCAAAAGCTAGGGGGCAATTGTGTGGGGAGATTTCCAGAACCACAGGATTAAGCTAATCACGGCCATCAGATGAGATTAAGCATTCTCACGTGCCATCCGCGCGCCATCCACGTGGCACCAATCTCACCCCGGCTACCAGGACAGGAGGTCCGACCGAAGTCAGGCAGCTCCGGGCCCTTAACGCCGAACTGGCCCACCTCGGGTGTCATCTCGGCAGGGAGCTCCACCTCGGCTAGGCCACCCCGGATGTCATCTCAGCAGAAAGCTCCACCTCGGCTGAAGAAGCCGGGACGGAAGCCGAAACCAGAAAGGGTCTCCACTCACGCCCCTCATCCCCCACGTCACCAGGCACGTGGAGGGATGGGGGCACGAGCCAGTGGGACAGATGCGACATCCAGCCACTCACAATCTTCACCAGATCCCTGACAGGGCGGCGTCCAGCGGCTGAGGCCACATCAGGGCAGGGCCCGAGGGCGGATCCGCTGGTACCCCTACCGCCAAAGGCGCCCAACACGACCTGGCCCAACAAGACGTGCATTAAATGAGATGCGGGCTGACCCGACGGGCATTTAATGCATAGTGGGCTGGATTGGACCACAATTAATGCAATGTGGGCTGATCGTGACTTCCCAGTCCAATCATGGGACCCACACCACAATATCTCCCAAAGATACGTTCCACGCTCTATAAATAGAGGCTCATACCACCATCAAAGGTACGCCCATTTTCCATTCACAGAGCCCTTACTCTGTCTTTCTTCTCCCTCTCCTTCCATTGTTCCAGTTCCCATACTGACTTTGGCATCGGAGAGCCTTGCGCCGCTCAGGCCAGGGTCCTCTGACCGTTTGCTACTCTCTTTCAGGCTTTCGGACGGCATCCAGACGTTCCAGACACCATCATCTTCTCGGATAAGTCCTGTAAGGCACCCTCTTATTGTGAGTCATAATTTTCTGCACCTACAGAAACCTTTCCAAAAGTTTCCATGTCCATTTACAGGATCTATCATCAAAATGTTTCTAACATTTATCTCGTCACTTCCATTCCACTAATCCTCATGAAGGAACCGAAGTGGTCTCCTCAGCTGCCGGTGCGGTCGCACAATTGGTAGGGCAACTGAGCCTCTAATGCCATCAATAACACTTGTGAATTTAACAATTCAGCAATGTATAAATAGTGTTTATGATCATACATGCTACTAACTAAGACAAGTTGTCTAACATTAAACAGTAAGCAGTAAACCATTTCAGTAGGAGTCTTATTATTCATTGGCAACTAACATAATATTTCCAGTCAAATCATGTCAAATACTATCTCTCTTAAGAGAAAGAATTACCATCTCCGTAAACAAGGAGAAATTACCATCTTCCCTACGAAAGATTAATATGTGGGAATTATCAGTGTCCGGGCCAGGAACTACTGACATCACCACGGAGTTCTGGAACACTCCTCAAAATAAACTGCTGCAGCCAATATCAGCTCAATGAGCTTGAAGAAATCATTATGTAGTGCCAACTCATGTGCAATTCATGTCATTAATTTCTATTCCGTGTAATGAACGGTTATGATTCAATCTTTATAGTTTCAATAACAATTCAAATTACCAACCAAATGGGTGTAATTTTCAGTGATTTAATGTACATGTGTTATGCTCGATAGACATTACAGTTCGTATGAAAAGTTGTACATTAAAGTCCCCTTAATTAACACCTATGGAGGTATAATATTTATAAACAGCCTTGAACAAATCAATAGGCTTTTAAATTAGAAAATCAGAAATTAATTCTGAAAATCCCAATTTCGGTTACCTTTCGGTTAACCGAATTCTGGCTGATTTCGGCTAACTGATAGTAATTCGGTTCGAAATCCAGAGAACAACATTTCTTTTAAATTCATAAAATTGACATTTCGGTTAACCGAAATGCCTTCTTCGGCTGACCGAACTATTTCGGTCAGGTTTTCGATTAGAAAACCAGAGACACCATTTGTCCCTGATTTTACACTGTCGGTCAGAGTTTCGGCTAACCGACATTGTGTCGGCTGACCGAAATCACCCAGACTTGCAGAATTCAGAAACGAATTCTGTTCTACTCCGACTTGATTCTAACCTACACAAAACCTTTGGAACCTCCTGTTCCCTTCTCCATACATCATTTAAACATAAACATCACTTCTATTTCATAAACATATCATTCAATCAATTCCATTCAAAAATAAAGTTCAACACTACATCATTCAATGAATGGAAACTAAATCAATGGATACAAGCTAAATCAAAGTAACATATGAAACATAGAAACCATTTATACTTGCCTTTATTGAAGTTGAATCCAATTTGTTCACTTGTGGTTTGAGATGATAATTTTCCCCAATGACACCTAGATGCTCTACCAAGAAAACCCAAGCTTTCCTAATGCCAATCTTCAAGACAACTCAATCAAAGAGAGGAAGAAGATGACAACACCCATTTCTCCTTTTTGACTCATTTGCACAACATCCCTTCCAGACACTTGCTCAATGAACAAGGAGAAGAAACGAAGAAATAGAGGATTCCAAGTTTCTTAAAACCCACTTGACATATCATTTCCATATGATGAAGTGGCGGACTTAGGATTTTCGTCTGAGGGGGGCTTGAAATTTTTTTTTTTAAAAATGATAACCTGAAAGATGAGTTCTAGTAACTGCCAAAATGATACATGTTATATGAGTTTTAAGAGCTATTAAAAAAATCATATTAGTTTTTTATAACACCATACGATATAAAGAGCCAATACTATGTCAAGTTCTCTATTCTCGTTCTTCTATCCTTCTAAATCGAAGCTCTCCTTTTGAAATGAATAACCCAAGACAACCATTGCCCCACTCTTCTTAACCACTGTATATAACTAAAAAAAAAGAGAAGAAAATAGCCAAAAGAAAGGTGTTAATCAGTTTAGGGATTTTTAGAGAGAGAGAGAGACAGAGAGAGAGAGAGAGAGTTTGGGGAAATAGATGGGAGCTGGATAATTTTTTAAGTGGGAGCTAGACTAGTTGTGCTTTAGGAACTTCATGGATATTATGCCAATTGGGTGCCCCCACATGCCTATATGTCTGTCCGCCCATGGATGAAACAAATAAGGAAGAAAGAAAAACATGAAGAAGAACCACCTCCAGCAAGAAAAACACATGCAATGGGCTGAAATACAATGTATGACATCTGGAAATCTTTTGATTGCATGTACTGAACACATGCCATCTGGGACATGTAAAGACATGTGCTTTCACATTTTACTATTGCACCCCTTTGTTAAATTTATTTTCATTTTGAGTCAATTCAAGACCCATTTGAGTCATCCTAAGTCAAATGAAATTTAGTGTATTATGACAATTGATGTACTCATTAAGATACACACGTTGGTATCAAATTCCACCCAATTCGACTATATACACATAAATCGATATTTACGAAAAAAGTCCTCAAATTCGCTAATTGGGGTAAAAAACCAAGTTAATGTCTTCCAAACTATTGCATTAGGCTTAATTAAATCTTCCAAGACTAATTAAACTCATTTTGATCATTGATCTTATTGAAATTAATTAATCATAATTATTCAACGATAATCATGATTAATTAGAGTTAATCTGGATTAACTCGGGATGTGGTGTAACAGGTTTTATGTTCTAAGAACCAGATTTTAAATTTACACATTCACAATTTTTTGGATAAGTGTCTCCTACCTGCTTAATTGGGTTTTCTTTGCTGTAAAATCAATAATATGATCATTGATTGATTTAGGAAGAACTTGAGATTGAGGCCAAGGTTTTGCGGGTAGGAAGGACTGTTGGAGTTGTCAGTGTTGAGCTAAGAAAGAAAAATACTGGGAAGATTGTTGCTCATGGGCGCCATACCAAGTATCTTGCTGTCTCTAGTAAATTGTGAATGTGCCTATACTTTGTTTACTTATCTACCTCATGGTCAGCTAGGATCTTTGTAAGCCAGTGGTGACTTGGTTTAAGAATGTGATTAATATAATACAATATTATGCATAATTATCTTATTCATTAATCACGTTATTAATCACATGTTCTATCTTATATCTTATAGTGAGACCAACTCTTATTGTATTGTGATGAAAATCCGTATTAATAGTGGAACCAGGGGCAGACCCAGTAAACTATTTTGGGAGGGCCACAATTAAAAAATAAATGTAATTTTTAAAACATATAGGTTTTTTTTTTGTTTAAATTTTTTTGAGAGTGCCATATGTAAAAATTTATAAAAATATTGTAAAGAAAGGGGGTTTTTTGAAATTTTGGAGGGGCCATGGCCCCTGCCAGCCCCCCTTTGGGTCCGCCACTGAGTGGAACAAACTCGATCCTGTTAGAGTACAGTTTGGCAACAATCCATATACTGGTCTAGTATTATCGGATTTTCCATAGCTAGGCTCCACAGTAGATATCCACTTATTCCACTCGGAGAAAGCCTGAGTGACTTAAGAGATCTAGACTCCCATTACATGGAGGTCAAAGTGTTTATGATCATCACAGGATCCAAGTCTCTGGTTGTTATTTTATTTATTTTTTCCATTAAAGCATGAAAGCAGTTTTTAAATTGAGGAAAATCTTGAATCTTGATTTGGATCCATGCTTCAAGGGTCCAAAACCTTAAATTCCAATTTAGATGCTTGTATATTTTGACTCGAGGACTCAAATTTGGTAAGCCTGACAAAGGGCCTGAATTTGATTGGGTCTAGCAAGGATTCAAGTCGATCAGGCGGGCATGGACAGTGTTCTGGGTCCTATTGGTGGATCCATGTTTATGGTCTGGAACTCTTAACAGGCCAGATTCAAGCCTAAGGTCATAAGCCCGCTGAACTCTTACTAGGCCTGTTTATAAAGTTTTTTCCATATATGTGGGATATTATATCATACATATAATCCATAAATAATATTAATAAACATAAATATGGTGTATAAAAGATAATTTCTCATTTTTTTCTTATAAATTCACACTCAATCCTACAAACTCGATCTTGGTCTGAATGTACAAATGTACTTATTTTATTGGTACCCCAACCTAGGGGATTGGGACTCAACAGAGCCCACACAAGTTGGGCGAGGAAGACCATGCCATGAGAATGAGAACCCACTTGATCGAGAACAGAAAGCCCATATAAGTGGAAAGAGTGATATATCCGGTATCAATTTGTGGGCAATTGGGTGACACACGGGGTAAAGCAACCACTTGTTATCATACAAATGTCCTTTAAATAGGTGGACTTGGGGCCTGCACATCTTCCAAACGGGTGGACACAGAGTCTTTTAACTCTAGGATGTATGTTGGACCCGGATCCAGAATCATAGTTGAGCTCTTCAATTGAAAGGGGCTTATTAACCCTAAGGGGTTAACCGAGTTGTCAGGACTACGGTTCCTCCCTCTTCCGGAGTTAGGAGCTAGAGGTCTTGGTATCGACCACCGGTTCCCCCTCTTCAGAAACTGAAGGTTGAGTTCACTTGTGCTACCACGTAGGGGCCACAGGGGTTTTACATGGCTTCTCTCTGGATTCGGAGGGAATGGTCTAGCTCAAATTAGCAAAAAAAAACGAAAAAAAAAAAAAATGAAAGGGGCTTATGCCCGTATCCAAGTGAGTCTTGCCTGCACTCAACCTTCAACAACTATTTAAAAAAATATACAATCGAAGAGTTACAATCTCTAATCATATTATTTGTTTTGAAGTCTACTCTAACCTTGAATAATGTAAGAGCTACATTTGTATATTTAAAAGATCCCGGTACAACTAATAACTATGAGATCCACATCTTGTCGTGTGTCTGGGTTTTAAATTGGATCTTTGCTTTTCAATTGATGCCATATCAAAATACAACATATAAAATTCACCTGAGGAGTTCGTGTTAATAATCAATTCTAAAACGAAACGGATTCGAATTTTATCTTCGAAATTTACCGTTGGATCACATTCATTTTCCTTATCATTTAATCAAAGGCCTTAAAATGAAAATTCCATTATAAGACTCTAATCTTCGGCGGGAGCTGCTATTGGAACAGCTCATTGCACATCCCCCTTTTTTTAAAACCCGGGCACTTATGTGAAAAATTCCCAAACTGCCCCTCTCCCTCTCCTTGCTCGCCGCCACCTCCGCCAGCGCCCTCTCTCCTTCTCCCTGACTCTCTCCATCTCTCTCTTTCTCTCTCCCTCTCCCTGCTCGCCCCCACCTCCACCCGTGCCCAACCCTCTCTCTGCTCGTCGCCCACCTCTGCAGGCCCGGCCCTCTCTCTCTCTCCCCGCTCACCGCCCACCTCCGTAGGCTGGTCGACACCTCTCCTTCTCTCGTAAAACCTTGTGTTTGGTCAACTGTAGGAAATTTCTAAACTGCCCATCTCCCTCTCCCACTCGCCTCTGACCCTCTCCTTGCTCGTCGACCAGCCTATGGAGAGAGAAGGAGAGGGGTCGACCAGCCTACGGAGGTGGGCGGCGAGCAGGGAGAGGGTCAAAGGCGAGTGGGAGAGGGAGAGGGGCAGTTTAGAAATTTCCTACAGTTGACCAAACACAAGGTTTCACAAAAGAGCACCTTTATGTTTAGACAATCTCAAAAAGGCATCCATAATATCTTTATGAAAAGGCATTTGATCAGATGGTGTAAGTTTCTATGGATTATAAAAAAAAAAAACATCCTTTATCAAATTTCAATAACTCAAGTTACTTATAGTGGAGCCCAACTGGATTTGGGATGACAAAGGTAGGTGCGGCAATAAAAATGCTTGACTTAAAAGAAAAAAGTATTGTAATATTAACCCATTCAAATCATCTCATGCTTTAGTTTTAGGTCCTCATAACTTTCTTTTTATCATTTAACTCAAAGAATAGGCTATTTGAATTTTTTTAAAGGTAAATTAAAAAAAACTATTATTATTTTACATCTTACTGCCTGGTCAAGGGAGTCTTTTGTAAAATCATAAAACATAGGGGTCAAATTTCCTGGGCGCCCCAGATTATACACGTGTTGCTATATATATATATATATATGGAAATATTCAACCCCATATATGGAAATATTCGAGTGCATCTATCCCTCACCCCATGGTGAGGGAAAGATGCATATGAATGTTCCCCATATATATATAAAAGGGATGTGATCTAGTGAAAACCGTTATTATAGAGTCCCGTGAGAACTTTTTTGTGGGGCCACTGGGGGCCTATTTTAAAATAGGATCGGTGGGGATTGAAAAATCTATATGGGACCACTCATAATATCAAGTTTGGCTCCAATTTCATGTTTCTAACTCCTTCATCCATGGCTAATAAGTCCAATTCATTTGTATAGATATATATTCGATCCAATAATTTAGTTTATTCGCATTGATGCCAAACCTTAAGACGTGTGACTATAAAAAAAAAGTCCATAACAAGGTTTGGTATAAGTGATAGGTGACCGCTACTCGTACTTCTCCCGGTTTAGATATCACCTGATTATTTCCCTGTATATAAATGATGAAGACAGCATCTGTAGTCGAAGAAGGTTCAAAAAAAAAAATAGAGGGAGGAAGGAAATGAATTTGCAGGCAGTGAAAGATACTTTGGAGTGTGCAGGGGAGAAGAAGGCCCCAACTTTGTCCGATGATTCCCCCGAGGGATTCTACGACCTCTTTATCAGCCATGGCATTCGCGTCGATCGGATCGAACCCGGTCGAATCTGCTGCTCATTCAAAGTTCCTCAACGTCTTCTGGTAATCAAACATACAAACCCTAAAAAAATCTTTCTTTCTTTCTACTGATGTTTTTCCTTCTCATGTTAGATTAGATAGATTTTGAGGTTTCTTTGTTTTGGGGTACTTGGACAGAACACAGGTAACTTTATGCATGGTGGGGCGACTGCTTCTTTGGTTGATACAGTTGGATCCGCTGCTATTTTTACTGTGGCTCCCACATCTGGTGTTTCAATAGAAATCAACGTCTCCTACTTGGATTCTGCTTTTCTTGATGTCGGTAACTTCTCTCTTTCTTTCTTCTTTTTCCCCAATAATTGCTTTGGGTCTCATTTCTTCAGTTGGGTCATTAGATTTTTAGCTATGCATGGGCGTTTCAGTTGGATTCTGTCTGTCTTTCATGAGTTTACCATGTTTATTGTTTGTTTTCTTTTCGGTTTTACTCTTGAGGAATGTCAGTTGAATTTATCTACAGTAGGGTTTGTGATGTCTCTGATATACTTATACTGCTGCTGTGCCTGTTATCATGTTAGGCTTGTTCCAAGTACCCCCATTAAATGATTTATTTAGGTCACAGGTTTGGCATTTTCTTTTTGAGAAAAAAGGAAGTGGTTCCCTAAGAAGGGGCATTCCTTTATGGTCCATTTGGTGCCTCTGATGAGTTTTAGGACTATGAGGATTGGATGGAAAGCTTAGTTTTTTTTTATCTGGGAAAGGATTCCTAACAATTAAACTATTTTTGCAAGTGTTTACTAAGGAATTGACTGATCTGTTCACATCTGTGAAGGTTAGTGATCTTCAATTGAAGTCTTATACTTCAATTCAAAAGATATTTTTATGGTTGGTTGCTGCTGGTGATGGTCCAGTGCCTTCTTTTTGTATCTCATTCTGTAATCATTTAAGATTTCACTCGACACATATTCTCAAGTCATATAGAAGTGAAAATACTTCTCCTTTTGGGTGCTGAGATACTTGCAGAGCCCTATTAAGTGAATATGATACATCTTCATGACTTAACACTCTTCTAATTACCTTCGCTCCTGATTTCATTTGAAAGCCCCATCTTTCATTTCCTTACTTGAAGTGGTATCCATGATATCTATATCTTTGAGCTGTAGATCTTACGCATCATCAAGTCTCTTCGCCTTGAGCAAAAATCTTAGATGGTTGTGTTGAAAAACGTTGCCCGTCTTTGTTCCCCAACCGAGTATGCAATTTAGCCACTCGAGTCAATTTGGATGTGGAAATTTCCTTATCATTAGAAGGTAGTTTACTTTTTTCTCCTTCCAACTACTCTATAGAAAGACTAAGGAACATTCTTTGTAGAAATTTATCATTTTATTTCCATCATCCTCTATGGTCATGTTGTTTCATTCATTTGTGGGAATATAAAATAAGGAGGGAAGATGAATCAAGACCAAAGTATTCTTGAAATCTCAAGATGAAAATGGGTTTGATCTGGATCGTGGTTGAAGATTTTTTAGGACCCATTAGAATGGATGCTAGTCTAATTAATCAAATCAATGCAGCGGATGTAATCAATCAAACAATATAGAACTAGCAAATAAATCTACCAAGCAATCACCACAAGAAGGCATACACAAATTTAACGTGGAAACCCTTTCCAGGGAGAAAAACCACGATCTAAAAATCAAGATTTCACGAACAGTTACAAGATATACTCACAGGCTCCTTTCCCTCAGTCTGTACTTCGACCTAAGGACCGTAGTTGTTATTGCACAGAATCCACTAACACGATTTCCACCGTGCACCGTTCTCCTTACTTGATCTCCTCGCACATTGTCCACCAAGATGATCAATCTTTTATAAGAGGGTAAAAGCAATAAAACCTTCTAGAGCACCCCTTCAGAACAATCTCTCAATGGCTCTAGAGAAACAAGAAAATCTCTCTTAGGGTATTCTAACCTCAAATCAAGAGAGAGAATTAACTTCTTGTGTTGTATCTTTGGGTTGAGAGAATCACCTAATTTGTAGCCCCAAATTCGTGCTTAAGACTCCTAAAAATAATCCAATCAGGAAAGAAGTCCCTTTACAAACTCCTAAAACAGAGTCCGAACCGAACCAGAACTCCTGCACCATTCTCGCTATAGCGAGAATGAGTCTTGTTATAGCGGGACACCTCACTGTCTCGGGCGGTGGTTCTTCTGACAGCCTGCCAACGAATTAAAATTCTTACAATCTCCCCCTTTTGGCAATTTTTGGACAAAATCTCCTAGAAAAATACAATTTGAACTACCCAAAAGTAAAATCCAAAATACATTGAATTTTAAAATAAAAAAATTTAGCACTGTAGATCTTGTATTGCCTTTGCTTGAACTTCCACATCTTGAATTGCCTTGGCTTGTAAAGCTTCCCCTAGCTTCATTCTTCTCCCCCTGTTTTTTTCCATAATTGACAAACAAATAACATCATTCAGCTTCTGTCAATCTGGATGCAGTAGCTCCCCCTCAATATGATATTCGTATTAGCATTGGGTTGGGGGCTTGATCTTGCATATCAGGGGTGATGAAGCTTAGGCACACACACTTGTAAATTTAAATATTTCAGCAAAGTGTGTAGCTTTACAGAAGGTATGTCTTCTTTCTTGACCCAAACAACTTTGGTATTCTTCTTTTTCAGCTTAGCCTTTTGCGTTTTACATTGCTTTTGATTCGATAAACTCCGCATCTTGTAGTAATGGGGTTGAATGTGTTCTTTAATTCTACAATGATGACAAGTGGGAATTCGTTTAGGATGTGACACATTAAACTTCTTTGGAGCTTTCTTTGCAACATGAACAGCATGATGAGTAACAACTGAATTTTGACCAAAATAGTTAGTACCTTTGGTTTTTGATGTAGATGCCCCGTCAGCGTAGCCGATGCCATGTATGTCTGTCTTTGCCTTTTGGCTGCACAGGATGTCATCTAATCTTCTTGATCCTATTCAATGAAGCTTTACCAGTATTTAACTCAGATAGAACCATCTTGAGTCTTCCATTCAGATCAGAATTCTCTTCTTTCAAAGTCTTCATATCAGAATCAAGTAAGTCACATTTTTGTGATTTTGCAGTCAATTTGTCAGTTAACTTGTTATTTTCATCCTCCATTTTTTATACTTTTGCAAGAAAATCTGCAAGTTCATCTTTCAAGGAGGTATTCTGCTCTTCAGACACTTGCCAATTAATAGCAACTTTGTCATTCACCTTAACCATCTTCATGGTCTTTTTGAAAAGTGTTTCATATTCAGCTTTCCAATTTGGTTCTTCCTCTGACTCAGTATCTTGATCAGTCTCAGCTTCGGAAGAAACATGGGAAGCAACAGAACCAAAAGTTGCCATAAAAGCATTAAACTTCCCTTTGCCAGTGTCAGGCTCGTCAGACTCAGGATTTTCATCATTCTCATCAGAAGTTTCATCTTCCCAAGTAGTATTCAAAGCTTTCTTTTTAGATTTTTTGTTTCCATAATCATTAGCAATGTGTTCATAGCCTTGACACTCATAACATTGAATCCCTTTAAAAGATTTCTTCTTTCCATAATTTTTAGGGATCCTCACATTGGTTTTCTACCCCTTCATAAAAAGCTTGAATTGCTTCATGAACTTTACAGCAACTTGGGGATCAATCTCCTCGGAATCTGAATCACTAGCGACTTTCTTGTAAGATTCCCTAGACGCTTTCTTGTATAATTTTTTGGACGCTTTCAAAGCAATACCTTTGGATTTTGATTTTCCATTAGTCCTTAGGTTTGCTTCAAAAGTCTGACGGTTGCCAATTAATTCCTCCGCTTTGAGAATATTCAGATTTTTATTATCCTCAATGGCCACAACCTTTGCATCAAACCTTTCTGGAAGAGACCGCAGAATCTTTTTCATAATTTTATTCTCGGGGATTGGCTCTCCCAACGCAAATGTATCATTCAAAATTGCATTCAGCTTTGAATTGAACTCATCAAAAGTTTCATCATCTTTCATCTTTATGGTTTCGAAGGCTGTATACAATTTCTGAAGTTTCGACTGTTTGACGGTGTTAGTGCCTTTATGCACAGTCTGGAGAATATCCCAAGTTTCTTTCGCAGTAGTGCATGTAGAAATTCTACGAAACTCAGATATATTAACTCCATTATAAATAGCATTCAAAGCTTTAGAGTTACAAGTGGCAGCCAAATATTCTTCCTTAGTCCACTTATCTTCAGGTTTGGGACTAGTTACCCCATCAGCAGTAATAGTGGGCAAGGAATAGCCATTCATAGCAGATTTTCAAACTTTCAGATCTATGGCTTTCAGAATGCAACCATCATAGCTTTCCAATAAGCATAATTGCTACCATCCAACAGAGGAGGCTTATTGGTTGAAGTGTCTTCGTGGTAGATATTCATTCTAGCAATATTTGGATCAACACAATAAAATAGTGTAACCCGCTCTGATACCAATTGAAAATTTTTTAGGGCCCACTAGAATGTATGCTAGTCTAATTAATCAAATCAATGCAACGGATGTAATCAATCAAACAATATAGAACTAGCAAATAAATCTACCAAGCAATCACCACAAAAAGGCATACACAAATTTAACGTGGAAACCCTTTCCAGGGAGAAAAACCACGATCTAGAAATCAAGATTTCACGAACAGTTACAAGATATACTCACAGGCTCCTTTACCTCGGTCTGTACCTCGACCTAAGGACCGTAGTTGTTATTGCACAGAATCCACTAACACGATTTCCACCGTGCACCGTTCTCCTTACTTGATCTCCTCGCACCTTGTCCACCAAGATGATCAATCTTCTACAAGAGAGTAGAAACAACAAAACCTTCTAGAGCAGCCCTTCAGAACAATCTCTCAATGGCTCTAGAGAAACAAGAAAATCTCTCTTAGGGTATTCTAACATCATATCATGAGAGAGAATTAACTTATTGTGTTGTATCTTTGGGTTGAGAGAATTTCCCAATTTATAGCTCCAAATTCGTGCTTAAGACTCCTAATAATAATCCAATCAGGAAAGAAGTCCCTTTGCAAACTCTTAAAACAGAGTCCGGACTGAACCAGAACTCCCACGCCATTTTCGCTATAGCGAGACAACTCACTGTCTTGGGCGGTGGTTCTTCTGACTGCCTGCCAACGAATTAAAATTCTTACAGTGGCTAATGAGGTTAAAAACATGAATTTATGTAGGTTCTCTCTCTCTCTCTCTCTCTCTCTCTCTCTCTCTTCCCTGATAAATCTTGAAGATTTTTTCAGAATCTTTGGCAAAAAAAAAGCGCCCAAATTCAGACTCAATCGGACTCGGCCAAGTTGACGACCTGACTTGACTGGACAATGGCCGAGTTGTGGCTTACAACCTGTAGTATTTTTTTTTGGTATTCCCATCGAGCTTACGTTTAGCACTCTTGGAAACCAGCTAGAGAAACACATTTCTTCTACTTATAGAATCCTTACATGATCATAGGCTCATAGCTTATGTTTTAGCTTCCCTATAAAGCACTGCCTCTTTGGAATGTCCTCGCCTTATGGTATACTGAACCTACAATCTTTACGGAACTTATACGCGGCTATCATACTATTTGTCTTGAGGATCAACTCCTTTCATTTACCCATCTGACAATCTCTTATTTTCCTCCATAGGACTTCTTTCCCTACTTCATACTACCTCCATCTTTTCCTAAGAGACTAAATTCAGTGGCTAAAGTTACTAATATCTTGCCCACCTTCCTTTTCCTCGAACCTTTTTCCAGTTAATTAAATAAATAAAATATTTCTACACATCTCTATTGCCTTAGCAATTAGCTACCAAGTTTCATTGAAGTGATTCCAATGTTGTTGCCACCTAACTCAGGATTTTGGACAATGCAGATTACAGTGGTTCACTAATGTTCAAGGTATTTTTACCTGTATTCCACTTTCAGAATACTAATTTCTTCTCAAAGTTCTTAATCGGTGACAAGATATGAAGGCAAACAAATACTTTCTTTAGCCATAGAAAGATACATACTTAAGAATCTATGAAAGATTTGTGATTAACTTCTTCCCAAAAAAAAAACCTCAAGTTCGGAGAATTGACAAGGTGATGATGGATTGTCAACTTTTGAAACCTTGAACACACCCAAATCCTTATCTTCAAGAAATAGCTTGCCATGACTTCTTGCAATTGCGGTGGAATGAATATAGGGTAAGGAGAATCTCCTCCGTGAAGTCCCTTGGATCTTCTAAAATATTCAAAGGGAGATTCATTAATTAATAATTCAATATTGATAGGCTCTTAAGATGCATTCATATTTCCGATTGCTCCATTTAATTCTGGATCCCTCTTTTGATAGCTTGTAATTTGGGAACCCCCGACCTGCATGTTTTCGGAACCCAATAATATCCTTAAATGAAGGCGATGGGCCAATGAGTATTAAAGATTCGTCAAACTTCTACAAGAGCAGGCACAGCAAAGTATTTTGTCCCATTACCTCCTGCAAACTATTTGCCAGTAACTTGCCCATCATACTGTATGTTTTTCCAGTTAAGCTTACTGGTCTAAACAGGAGCGGAACTGTCCTTCTAGACTACACTACATTGGGGGGACTTTGCGGACCCCCCAAGCTAAATTTCCTTGTTGCATCCCTGGGTAAATTGTTTGATTCTTCTGCATCATAACTTTTGGAGTGAGATAACATTTAGAATTAAGAGCTTCATTTTGTTTTCTCATTGTGTGACAAGTTATTTATAATATTACCTCCACTCGGACCCTTATATTTATTTATATCTTTTTCTACAAGGAGAATTCAAACTCACATGCTCACACACTCACACATGTCCCTAATCAGCTGAGTTACAGATAGAGACTCCATTGGGTCCCTCTATATTCACTGCCAGTATTTGCAATAAAAGGCAAAGCTAAAACCATCCTGGTAAGGTTCCTTATCCCCCTCTAGTTCTTAAACCGCCCATTCATTTATGCCTTTCCACCTCAAACCCAGAACAAAGATAAATTATAGAACTCTTTGCCCTTTAAATTATTTTTTTGCCTATGATTCCAATTTGCCAGCAATAAAGGAAAATTAGAGAATTAGATCCCATCCAACTTTGGTCTTGTGAAATGCCTCCCATGAACAAGGAGAGTAGATGAGCCCTCTGATTTGTTTTGGGACTTCAAGAATGACTTGCCCACGTTTTGATCCAAAACCTTCTGTCCTGCAAATCCACCGGTTCTTCTCTGCTCTTCATTGTTGACCATAGTTCACCCTTGATCTTAACATGAAAAGTTCTTGTGGTCCTTTATTTTTGTTGGAAACTTTTGGGCAGCATCCTTTTTATCTCCACTCTACAAGTCAGGATTGGTTATTGCTTTTATATTGGTTAATAAGTTGGGGTTTCGGATGCTTGTTGTGTTTTTTGTGATGTGATTTATCTTTATTTTATGTTGATTGGTGAGTTTGGTTCCTCGCCCATTTTTCATTTACCATGGATTTTAAGTTCCAAGAATCAAAATTTGAATTTAGAAATTCCCAGTTTTTTTTTGGATTAGGGACTCCTACCTGCTTTATTGGGTTTCTTTGTTGTAAAATCAATTATATGATCATTGATTGGTTTTTGAATTTAGACATCAATTTTTTGGATTTGGGACTCCTACCTGCTTAATCGGGTTTTCTTTGTTGTAAAGTCAATAATATGATCATTGATTGATTCAGGAAGAACTGGAGATTGAGGCCAAGGTTTTGCGGGTAGGAAAGACAGTTGGAGTTGTCAGTGTTGAGCTAAGGAAGAAAAGTACCGGGAAGATTGTTGCACAGGGGCGCCATACCAAGTACCTTGCTGTCTCTAGTAAATTGTGAAGGTGCCTACACCATGTTTATTTACCTACCTCATGTTCCAAATGTCACCGTCAAAATTCATCCCTAACACTCGCTCAAGCTAGAAGCGCTTGATGCTGGAGTTAATAATATTGTTGCATAACTTGTTCTAAGTTATTTCAAATTAAAGAGTCATTAATAATACTAATTGTAATAGTCATATAGAACTAGTGGCCAGCTTCAGGTTTATTGGCAGTTAGTTCGTGTTGGTTATGTTGGAATATAAATGATGCTACTGCATGCATCCCCAGAAAACAGTTGGGCCCGTTTCTTTGCATAGAATACATAGGAAATGAATAATACATAAGAATCATACCCTAAGTGGTTGAAATTTGAAAATGAAGATCAAAGATGAATATTAAAAAATGGGCATCAAATATCCTTTCCTTTTATAGAAATGGAAGCAAGGGAAGATGGAAAATGAATCAATGGCTTGCTCACTCTAATGATTTAAATCCTAGGAAAGTCAATGTCCTATCTAAATCGTTACCTTGCATATCACCCCCTTTTCTCATATTCACCCCCCACTTCTTTAATAATCTGAAAGATGGTGCTCCTTCGACCTTGAATTCTATTGTATTCAATTTTTATGTATTCAATGTAAACAAACTGTCCCTTAAACTTTGGCGGATGCAGTAAGCCGGTAATGCTGCATTTTATTGACGTTTGTAGCACCCTTACCAATCTCATGTGTGGGGCTCACCTTAAAAAAATTCGAGCTGTGTACAACATCTATCATCTGGCTGCTGCGCCAACAGCACAGCCACTTCATTGCAACATGTGGCTATGATGGTTGGTTTAATATATTATCTCAACTACATATGCTAGAGACAGCAGCTCTCAAATTTAAAGGCTAGGAACTAATATTTAGGGCTATGTCATAATCAATCCGCGCCTACATTCTCCCCTTGGCATTCCAAATTGTCATCCGATTGCCATTTGATTTTAGCACAGAGAATCCATCTTATCTAGGCGTTGGGGAAAAAGTCGAACTTAGACGCCTGTAAATCCAGGTTAGGATGATGACCTGACTGGGACCCTTTTTTGCCACCCTAGTACACACCAAGACCCTTTCGGTCCCAACCTTTTCTTATCCAATAATTGATAAAATAGCTGATGTTTGATACTCAACATGCATCATCCTAACTCTCTGGGTGTTAATTCGTTGGCATAAGATTTGGGTTTGCTCCCAACATCGGTTGTTAGTTCGTTGGTATAAGACGTGGGTTGGGTTTCCTTCCCATGTTATGAGTTAGTCTTGTCGGGTCAAATACTACAGGGATATCTTTGTCAACTGAGAAAAAAAAAAACTCATCCTCAACCTAATGGGTGTGACTCATGTGAGAAACATGAGACACCTGACACCCCAGTGGCAAAGGTGTGTGTACCACACACATTTAGAAAAAGAAAACAAAAAAAAAATTAAAACCTAATGGGTGTGGTTATTTTGGGAATGAATTGTTATATACTTAATGCCTATAAGTTATGATTCCAGATTAAAAAAATATTGCAACTTCCACATTCTAAATTCTCACAATGTTCATTACCTTCATGAGTAAAATTTTCCAACAATTTTTAGTGAGGGAGGTTTTAGCTTAAACGGTATCGGCAACCTAAATGGGACATGGATCTACAATACAATCAATGGCCAATTCTATATTAGAATTTGAAGATAAGCAGCATAAATATGGTTTCCAATTTCACCATCTAATGGATATTGAATTTATTTTAGTGGGCCGTGGGATGTCTGCTTACAGGCCAAGAAAATTCAAAATTTTCATTAGAGGCAGCCTGATGCAGGTCCAATCAACCTTGGCTTGATGGTGATCGGTTGGAAGATATTATACAGTGTAGTGATCTATTGGTTTATTTATTATTAAAAGACCCACTTGATTGTCATTTTCAAATTTAGATAAAAAGTATGACAACCTCAAAAGTCAGGAAAAAACACTACTGGCTTATATTCGAGAAAAAGGCATTGGGGGCACTAACAAAAAGCTACCTCCAAATTGTAGTTGGGTCATATATCAAAGTCAAGTAAAATAAAATTGATCTATTGAGCGATCATGAAAGAAGGATCGATTGAAGTTGAACAAGTCATGGAAGGCATTTGTTTTCCTCATGTCAAATGTGCATGATAGAAGTACAGTTTCTAAATGCCCGTTTGCCAACATTGTTTCGAATTTCTAGGAGTCAGGGGCCACTATGTTGTATGAAGAATATTGAAGTGGTGAGGAGTGATAATGTAATGTGGAGATATAGATAGGGCTCTCACTTTTCTAAAATTTGATTAACGAGGGTGAATGTAATGGTCATTTGTGGATCATCATATATACTCTCTCTCTTTTAGCCCCTTGGATAGCAGGGTTGCAAACAAATGGCTCCTAATTGCATTCTAATTTTAAGGCATGGCACCGGCTACCTGTATATGCAGTGGCCCTTGAATGAATTGGGAAAGCAGAAAACAGAGCCTCCTTACAAAATCATAGTTCCATTCCTGGACCCTTATCTTAAATACTTGGTTTAATGCTTGTCTTCTTGATGGGTTGTTTGAAGATGCTTGTCATGGACTAGAGGGGTTGTAGGGGCATGAGGACAGAACCCAACCATAATCAAACTCACATGAATAACTCCAAAAAACGAAGTAGAAGAAATGCAGGTAAATGAAACAGGTTTATTAACAAGATTAGCACCCTCCATATTAGTTATCACTTCCAGATCAAAGATCATATATTACACATCACAATATACGAATATATAATGCCATGTACTCGAGAACAGCAATATCAAGCATTCAAGGCATGACACGAGATGTCTTTCTGGGACAGTGAGAGCTATGAATTAAGAAGAGCTTCTTCAAGATCTTCAACATCACCAACAAGCTTGGTTTTCTATGAGGCATCAGGCTCCTGCTCTTGGACACCTTCATGGCCTGCACACAACCCAAATCAGCCATACTCATCGCATCCTTGTTCGAATCTGATAACACCCCATTTGGCTTGTCTGCTTCTTTTCCATCCGAAGAAGGCTGTCTCAACTCATCATTGAAATCCTCCCACAACATATCCATCTTATCTTCATCCACAAAGAAACCCACATCGTTGCTACCGTTGAGATTAGCCAAGAACGCAAGATCTCTTGTCAAATTATCTGTTCTCTTGTTGCCTTCCAAAGTGGAGAAGCTTCTTCTTTGATGGGTCTTCTGTTCGAAGCCGAGTATTCCTTGTTCAGGCAGGGATGATGACACACACCAAAAAGAAGAGGTTTTGAAACTGGGGTAGTGGAGATGATAGAGAGAGTTGTTTTCAGTGATTATAGGGAAGGTGAAATCGTCTGAAACTGCAGATTCTTTGATCATGTTTCCCTCTCTCTCTTGATCTTGAGCTTTTTGCTTGGCTTTAGTGTTATGAGAAGAGCCCAATCCTCCTCTTTTTGCTTACTCCTCCTAGTGGAATTCAATTCATCTGTTTCGGTTTATGAATGCTGATGATGATTGTGGAAGTGGGTCCCACCTGACCAATTTCAAATTTTCGTTTTGATGGGATTGGACATCTCATGTGGTGCCGTGTTTGACGGATTGGAGAGAGCCTCTCTTATCCGTCTTTAGCAAATTCGGTTTTGAAAAGGACTGCCCACAAGAACACGGTTTGAAAAGTAGCACTTGGATCAGGAATTAAAGCAGCTGATTCGGCCAAACGAATGATGGAGGAGCTGTGCAAACATGGGTCGGTGAGTGCCCACTTAATATGTTTGAAAAATGGGCTTCCTCCTCATCTAATCATGAGTGGGCACTTTGCATCATCATCTGTAGACAATGTAACGGACATGTATTTGTGGTCTTGTGGAGGGGGGTGGATTAAGGGTTTTCTCCTGAACTAATCATTAGCTCTCCTTGCATCATCATCATCATCATCTGTACATAAGGTCACGGGCATGTGTTGTGCAGGCGTGAGTTGCGTCCGTTGGCAGACAGTGATTGGATGATTGGATTGAGAATTGAGATTGAATAGGTTCAGGTTAGGCTAGGGCCTTTGATTTCTCAACTAAACTTTACTTTAGTGCTTGACCTAGTATTGACCAATGTGATTCAACCCCAGTTCAGTTGAGTTGAGTTGAGTTGGGTTGGGTTCCTCAGTGTTGAGTTTGGTTCGGGTTGATTTTTCTAGAATTTGGGCTGGGCTTGGGTTAGGTCAAAACGAAGTAGATCCTCCCTAGTTTCACCTATTATATTCAGGGGCGGAACCTAGATCCAAGCTATTGGGGGCCATTGTGAAAAAAAGAAATTCTTGGGGGGAAGGGCCATGTGTAAAGGCTACTTTAAAATTTAAAAAAAATTAAAGAGCCTTATTGTAATTTTGATTATACTAACTTGTAATACTAGTCATTGATGCCCGCGAAATAATTATGGGAGTCTCTCTATCTTTTGCTTTTGTTCTTTTTATACCCAGCCAAGAGAGTTAGAATCTTTACGAGAACTCAACCATTGCAAAAGAAGCCTAATCCCGAGGAACCCAGGATCCAAACATGAATAGTTAGGTGAGAAATGGGGTGCTGAACCAACCAGGCAACTCTTGTTCTCGAGAGCCCCTCTAGTAAAGTGCTGGTTTCTAACAGTTGCTCTCCTGATTAAGGCCATGAGTATATGAGTCATGGTGAGTTTGAGTCCCAGTCTAAAAAGAGAAAAGGGAAATTAATAAAAACTCTCTTGATGATCCCTTTTTGTGATGCATCAAGATTGACCCTCAACCGCCCTATTATGATGAACCAATATTCCTTGTCATTTTTCGGCGTATGTGACAAAAGAACACTCAACCAAGACCGATTAGATGGATGGAAGGTATAATAATGATCCACTTGGTAGACTCGGGCAGATAATCTTTTGCTGCTGGATCTGATCTTGCCATGATAATGATCATATTCATACTAGTAAGAAGCCATGTATGAATCCAAAAACTAAGTCTATAGGTAGAATTCATGATCAGGTATATAAAAGGCTTTTAAATCTATTACTTGGCCGATATGAATGTGAGACTTCCCAACATACTACCATAACAACCCATTCAATAGTCAACAAATCTGACACCAAAGAATGAAACTATAAATAATCAAGTGTCCAATATGAAATGCGAGACTAAAAATAATCTATTACTTGGCCTATATAAAATGTGAGACTTCCCAACAACACTATCATAACAACCCATTCAATAATTAACAAATCTTACACCAAAGAATGAAACTATAAATAATCAAGGGTCCGATGACAAAATTCCGAGGATAAGATTGTCCAAGAACTGTGGTCTTTTTTGTGAGCTCCAGAAAACTTCTGACGGACACAACATTAAGATGGGTCCAGATCAGAGTAGAGGACATTTAAGATGTCAGTCCAACCGCAAATCGACTCACTCTGGTACCAACAATCAAGTGTCAATGTGATTCTTTTCTGGTAGGACCTATGGCGGTGGTTTGTCTTTATGGAGTGTAAAGAGGGTTGGAATCTTTTCGTGCAGAGCTAGGACTGGGTGAACCCAATCTGTCTATGCTATTAGAGAGTAGCATTATCTCCACCATAACCATCAAATTATAGGGTTGGAATCTCTTAGCGACCTAAGTAAGATCTTTACTAGCATTAGAGGATATGAAGGTCGTATACCTGATGTTAGTAGACCCGTTAACCCCTGAAAAAAAGATGGTAAGGGCCTGTTAAACCTTTATTTAAATTGAGTGATTTACCAATGGCTTTGGGCCCTTGCATTTGTTTCATTAGAGTTAGTTACCCATAAGTGATAAATTTTTTATTTTTGGCCATAAGCACTTTCAGGTTGATTGTGTGGCGAGCTACGATGACCAGAACAGGGCCTAAATAGGAAAAATTGGTGAAATTTCAAAATAAAGTGGCCAATATTTGATGGTTCCATATATAATATATATATATATATATTTTTCTTTTGTCAAAGAGGATTTTGGAAGTAATGAAGGCCCCAATCAGGTGAATGTTGTGGATGGTCCAGCAAGATTACTTTCTGTATAAGTACAATGTATCAGAATGGTCCAGAATGGGGAGGTGAGACTCGTACAACTTGGTAAGCCCAGTTAAGCTTTTGAGGTTCTCTTTTTTCTTCTACTTTTTCTTACTTTTTTGAGGGTTCCTTTAACATCATTGTTCATAAAATATTGTCATCCTTTTCTTTTTATTCCAGCTGGGGCAACTAACTCGCACATATAAGATAATGAAAACTCACTCATATAAGGGAAGACTAACTCACACATGCATGGGAAAGGGGTGGCCAAGTTCGAAACAACTCAGCATCTTACCAGTAGGATAAGACACCACCATTCTCAGTTTGTTTAAACCCCTATTGTTAAAGCCTACAACTCCCTCAATTTGTTTTCATCTGCACATTAATCACAGATGTCCTAACCTAAATCCACTAGGCTTCTTTCTGAATATACGCGGAAGGGTCAAGGGTTTATGAAGTCTATCTGAGCCTGGTACAATCTGGAGATCCAAGGAGTTGCAGAGGAGACTTTTTGCTCCGCTATCATCGGTCAAACGGCCTTGGCGAATGGCGGATATGTTACGTCATGTCAGATGCAGCTTGCAATTACATAGAGGCCCCATTAAGTGGTGGACTTAGAATTTTTGTTTCAAATCCCAATATGTAGGCCCGCCCTGGGGGCCTTAAGTCTCAACCTCCAAAAGTAAAGGTATCTCAGGCACTTGGATTAGTAATTTCATCAATTATACAATAAATGGAAACACATTTATTTCTTTCAATATATGAATATGATAGAAGGCCTTGGATCTCCTCTGTTCACATGTGGAACTATTACGCACATTTTACGTGATTCCATTTGTTAAACAAATTTAACCCAAGCATTTTACAATCAATGATTGCATATGAAATTCACCAATTACCCTAAACCCTACGTCCAAAAAAAAAAAAAGAAAAAAAAAAAGAAAAGAAATGAAATGAAATGAAAACAGCTAAAATGGAGTTCTGTTCTGGCCCTCTAGACTATAGAAACAAACAGATTGCTAGTGTATAATTGATGGCTCCGCATATGTTTTTCAGTGTCTCCCACCCAATACACGGGGAGTGCTTCATTTGGGCATCCAAAAAAAAAAAACCCTCTTTTTTTGCTTTGCCTTCCCTTCAAAAATAGAATGAAATAGTTCTCTGGCAGTGAATCCCCAAAAGGGCCCGAATGGATGTTGATAATATAGAGATAATGGGAATATACTATGGCCGCAAGGCTTCCTGGCTCCTCAGAGGAATGCCTTCTGGATCAAAGTCGTCCTCATTGGCGTGCTTTGAAAGGCGCATAGATAGAGACTGTGTTAGACCTGTAATTTTGTGTGGTTTAGCAGTCTACACAAAAGTCAAAAGACTAATTAAGAACTTGGATTGGGAGGGATAAGACAAACATACCATCACTCATGTCCTTTGTTTTGTGAAGAAGAAATGTACCAGAAAGGATGGTCACAAACCCGCACATCTCTGTAACAATTTGTGTTGGATTTTGCCGATCCCAGTCCTGATCAACGAGGTAAATGCTATAAGCTTGGCAGGAGGGAAAAAAATTTGATAAGCTAAAAGAAAAAAAAAATCATGTTAACTGAATTTTAAACCTCGTCATAAAAAAAAAGGCACTGCAATCCATGAACCCCATTTGAAAAATGAGCACAAAGGTCACAATATTAAATGAAAAAAGAAAAAAAGAACCAATCCCCAGCATTACAGTCAATTTTTTTTTACTCAAAAAGGAGGAAAAAGATAAAACCCCTTTTCTTATATTCCATTCACATCATTATTTCCCATCATGAGCCATGACTTGAAAAAAAAAACGAACAAAATATCTCAGTTTTACTTATAGTGTGGATCTCTTTTGATATGCATAGTAGTAGAAAACATGTACTTCTAACACAGCTGTGATTTGACAGTTGTTCAATGACAAAACTCCTCAAACCATCCATCATGCAACAGTTTGAGTATTCACAGATTTAACCAACAATATGGATTACCTTAAACATGATGACACTAGCCAAAATAGTTAATGATGTAAACATCACATAGTATATAGGCGAGACAACAGCTGTATTGAATGTATCAAGAGCCTGCGATTACATACAAATATTAAAGATGTCAAGTCATTACTGCAAAAACAAGGGGCATAAACGATGAAGGAGAAATTAGGACACCCTTTGTAATATTAGCATTATAAATAGAAAATTAAAACACAGAACAAAATATGTATCTCTGTGCAAAGTAAAACATGAAAGTAAAGTTGGCATAATGGAAACAGTTGCACAAAGTAAGAGAGGAACCAATAGTCTCGAGAAAGCAAGGAAATGACAACTAGAAAACCTGTATCATATTGGTGTTTATGTAGGATATCTTCATTTTGAGGGCAAAGTTTGCTATAATTGTTTTCCGCACAATGTTTCATTTTTTTATCAAGTCAAGTCCTCCATTTATTTTTGCTGTTGTTATTAAGAGAAACCAGTTTTGTTCTTTCATAGGGGTCAGGGAAAAAACCAATAATCATATATTTAACTTGCCAATGATGATCATTGGCTCCCATGTTCTTATTAAGGATGACAAGAGAAGGAACAGACCGACCCTCAGGAAGGTCACAGGAGTGAAAATGTTACACTAAACACTAAGGTTATTTAGAAAATCAATCAAGAACAAGGCAAGTTGTGATATGGCCAAGAGTTTGAGGTGCACACCCTACTGTAGAAAAAAAGCGTGCAATTAACTGAATACAAAATGGAAAGTACTTTTCTAGGCAAAACCATATTTATCTAGCATTAACCCACTATTTACATTAGTCAAGACGATGCATTCCTTTTTGTTTAAAGCAAAATAAAAGATGCGTTCCACTTTTAGATGCCAGCTATGAAAGAGTTTAGAGAATCACAGAACAGATCGAGTTGGTCCAATTTAAATTTGAAAGGTATTTTCGCTTCTGGATTAGAAATGAATCTCTCAAAAGAACTGTTAAGGAAACAGATGAATAGCTATATCAGAATCGGCAGTCAGGACTGTAGATCCAGGTGTCCAGAGTTCAGGTATGCAAAACAACTCCCTTCTGCATCCAGGAATGATAGGAAAATGAGTGATTCTTTGGAGACATGGATTGTGGATCATATTTTAAGATCATTGCCATGTCAAGCTTTCTGAGTTAATGGATGCATCAGGAAAATCACTAACCTCTGATTGCCAAAAAAAAATAAAAGAAAATCCACAAATATCAGTAAGATGTCTTCTAGCTGGTTGTAGGCTCCCTGACGAACTGTTCATCTGATATTGGGCCACACTGATAAACACGCAAAGTGAAGGAGATAGTTTCCTTCCTGAAGATGCTCCATGAATGATCTCCGAGGAGCTCTGAGATGAGGTCCTGCCAAGGTACTGAATCACAAACATGCAACAGAGACACACCAGCTCTCTCTGTGTTCTCAAACTGAAAGATGAGACAAAGACAAGTGTTCTCTGTGCTTATGATCAGAAACAAGTTTGCTTAAGGTTTTTCTAGATGGTCCAATCACTGATCGGGGCTCTGATACCATGACAAAATCGAAAGGAACCAAGCAAATTTGTAGAAAACTTCATGGTCCTTGGCGTCCATGATTCATGTATTTATATAAAATTTTGGTGGAACAAAGATGATAGGCTGGTAACTTTAATTATCCTTATCAACAAGGATTACACTAATCCATCCTAATCTTAGAGATTACTTTACAATGACTTTTCTGGAAAAATACAACAAAATTATGGGTCATTCAACCCAAAAACACAATATCCAGTCCTATGAGCCCATTTAACGCAGGCCCATGATTCTATCTTGGTCCAGTCCATTACGCCCTGGCTCAGCCAGATACAAACATAAGCTCCATTTTTTTAAGGGAAAAAAATGAAAGAAATAAAAAGAGTTCCAACATTAATTAAAGGACAAGCAACTAAAAATATCAAGATAAAAGGCTTTGATGACGACGACGACGACAAAAGCAATTAAAAACATCAACAGATCAAAGCAAGAATGACTCTTCCAATTCCAGGTCAAATTACCTAGTGAATAGCCACTTTAATCAATTAGAAAACATGATTTTTTTAGTTTGCTCTGCAAAGAAAATGAACTGGAACAAAATACAAGTAGTATATTACCTTGTTTAAATAATTCATTTGAGTCACACACAAATAGCAACAACTAGGTGAATGCCCACGTTTGGGGATATATTAACTGATTCATTCCAGAGAATGTCAACTTCAAAGCAATCCCAAGGGCTTTGACACTCATGACCTGTCAGATCATATAAAACGAAAGGCTAATTGCAAACCATACCAACAAGAAAGGAATGATGATGATGTCTATTGATCAATGAATC